>ML414956.1:0-45580 GCA_005239525.1 Nicotiana knightiana
AATAACCTTCCTGCAACAGTGGCAATACAAACTGCAGGATACCAACAAACTCAAAGAGCGGAGCAAAATCACACTTACGAATTTGAGAGAGAGAGACTGAGAAGTAAAATGCAGTATTCAGAAGGAAATTCTCGATTTTTTTTCCAGTGGGTGGAAAAAGAAGCCATGCCTTAGAATTTATAGGCAATTATTGGAAGAGGTGTGATGTCTGTTCAGGAAAAAGTGTATGTTCATGAAGGAAAACAACGTTCAGCAAAGAAAACGTTTTTGACTGACATTTAATTAATTATTAAATAATTAAATAAATAAACTTTGTCCAAAAAATAATCTTATCGATCGATCATTTGACAAATCCAAATCCGAAGCCAAGCGAACGACGACGGCGCGAGGATTCATCCTCTTCAACTCCTTTTAAAAGCCCTAAGAAGTGATCTTATATTTATACACACAAGTGTAGTTGTCTTTCACCAATGTGGTACAAAGTTCATGATAAAAACTCACGTGATTCAAATTTTCATTTCCCTTCACTTTATTTCCCATCATTTTCAATTCACGCTCTTAGACTTTTAAACCCAATGCTTACAGTCCAACAGTAGTTACATAATTTAAGAAGTTTAGCTCGTACCGTAAAAGAAAAAAATAAGCGATTTGTATTAATGTCATTATCATATTGCTGAATAAAAGGTCAAATCACTAGCTGAAATGCATTTTATTTCATATGAAAATCAAACGAAACATATAATCTTATGTTTTTGTCAAAGATCCAGTTGGAGAGTTTATAATAGCCTTTCGGCCACGCGGACGCGGTGGGAAGCCGGTCATGCATGTGCAATGTCGCCACAGACAATATGCTATACCCTCTTTGCAATAATCCCCACAATCAAATGATAATCTGCATGCTGGTCCGGTTGTACCTTCAATTTCTGCACTCTGCAAACCTATAAAAAAAAATACATTATTAAATATTAGTGTATAATACACATATTTTATATACAATCAGTGTGTTCTTGTATATTTGACAAGCGAATATAATTATTTTATCCGGATGGGCTCTAAGTTTTACGTTTGCTATAAGGTGTAAAATATGGAAATGCAATAGGAAAATTAATTTAATTAAGATTTTTGTAGTGAGGAGAGAGATACCAATTGTGATGAAAACCAGACAAACAAAAAAAGAGAAGGAAGCCTTCCTCATTGCCATGGCTGAAAAGTTGCTATGTATATAAACAAATCTTAACAAGTTGTATCTCTTTGCAAAAATACATATCCCAATTTGTTGAGCTATATAAAGTCTCAAGAATCATTTTTAAATTTTAATTTAGGATCAATGCAATCTGAAATGAGTTTGAGAATATTGGCAAGTCAGTAATACCAGAAAGTGTGATAAAAAGAAATCAATTGTTTTTTAATTGTCATATAAAATTACTTTCCAAGTGATGAGGTGACATGATTTAATTACAGATTCATTTGTAATCAATAAAATATCAACTCACCAAAATGAGGAAAGGAAAGGAAAGAAAATAAAAGAAAGAAAAGAACCAAAATGTGTATGCTAAAAATATTAGATTTTTTAAATATACAAAATATGTATATCATATATTATATATAGAGAGAGATATTGGCCATTTTTTTTTTGAACATCTAAAAATACACATTTCTCTAAAGTATATTATTAATATTCAGCCGTATACGGTCGAAACCGGACTCGTTTATTGCATGATGAGTCGGGATTGAAACGTGACTGGTTGAAGCTCAACCCCGGATAATATCGAACCAAGGCGCGAAGTTAAAACATCGAGTTCGTGACTCCGGGACCGAACGAGATCGATGAAACTTTATCGGGACAAATAATGGAAGGCCAAAATATCGGCAATCGATTGGATATCACGGTAGAAATCTCGGCATGTATCAAGGAGAGGCCGATTAATTAACAAATTATGTGATTTTTTTACCTTTTATATAATTATATCAAGAGTAGGATTCCCTTATTTTGACATCGATTGAGGCATTTTTTGACTTGAGAGTTACCAACCTTCAAGGCTAAGGCTGTCCAAATTGTGTGGTTTATTTTCTTAACATTAATTTCAATATTAATATGTTCTTTTAATTTGTATCAAGTTATATCATGTATATAAATTCAATTGTTATCCGATTTTAGGATAAAAAGTTTGGCGCCTACTGTTGGGCTAAGGATAATAGTGATTATTTGATACAATTCTCCATAACACACACTGTTTTACGCTTGCTCTTTGAAGTGTCTTTGATTCCAGGATAAACTATAAAAATGTCAAATTCTCAATTAGCATCTCTGCACGTTGACAACGAGTTCGGTCACCAACATGAAAATAACAACATAGCACCCCGTAACGAGATACCACTTGCTGATCCCGCTGGAGTTTCGATCGCAAATCTGATTGATGTTAATTCACATGTGGCTATCGATGCAAACTTGTCTACTGACCCCGAAAATAGCATTTGTGGTTGGAGCCCGATCGGCAACTCGAAACACACAAAATGTTGAAGGGGACGAGATCAGTCTACGAGTGATCTTCGAAATGTTGCAGGCACAACATGCGACAATAACTCAGTTACAAAACCAATATATGCACCGAGAAGGGTTGAGCCCGATCCTCCCCGAAAAGTCACCCGCATGGATCAACTGGCCATAGAAAGGTCAAACGAAAATGAATCGGGGGCTAACCCCGAGATTATAGAGAAGCTTGAGGAATTGACGAAACGGATAAAATCAGGGAGAAGAAGGTCGAGGCCAACGACAAAAAGGTGGAAACGTACAATTCCATGGTAGATCAAATACTAAGAGCACCACCAGTATTGAAAGGCCTGGATTCCAAAAGTTTGTGCAAAAACCTTTTCACGTGGCGCAACTCTCAAGCCGATCCCCAAGAAGTTCAGCATGCCTGAGACTCCTAAGGACAATGGAACGACCGGCCCGAACGTGCATGTCACTCTTACACATGTGCCACCAAAGGGAATGATCTAGAGGATGATGAAATCGAATCCGTCTTATTAAAGAAATTCGGAGAGACCCTGTCAAAGGGAGTCATGATATGGTATCATAATTTACCACCTAATTCTATTGACTATTTTGTTGTGCTTGTAGATTCTTTTGTAAAGGCACACGTCGGGGCCATTAAGGTTGAGACCAAGAAGTCGGACCTTTTCAAGGTAAGGCAAAAGGATAATGAAATGCTCAAAGAATTCGTGTCTCGATTCCAAGTGGAATGGATGGACCTACCACCAGTCGCTGATGATTGGGCCGTTCAATCCTTTACCCAAGGGCTCAATGTCCGAATCTCGGTGGCTTCACAACAATTGAAACACAATTTGATAGAGTACTCGATTGTTTCTTGGGTCGATGTGCATAATCAGTACCAATAAAAAATTAGGGTCGAAGACGATCAACTTGGGGCTCTTTTCGGGTCCGTTTATCCTATCAAACCCATCGACATAATCAAGACAGATACTGACTGGGAATCAAGGTGGAACAAAGATATGTATCAGCTATATAACGGGGATCGGAAAGGCAACATGTCAGGGAGAAACTCCATGAGAAATGAAAGGAGAAATGATCGAGGTTAGAGCAGCAGGGGACTTATGAAAAAAAATGGCTTCGACATGTCCATCGGGCCCAAAGACGCACCAAGGCTATCGGAATACAACTTTAATGTTGATGTTGCCACCATCGTATCCGCTATCGGGCGCATCAAAGATACCAAATGGCCTCTACCTCTACGGACTGATCCAACCCAAAGAGATTCTAACTAGATGTGCAAATATCATGGCACTCATAGTCACCAAACCGAAGATTGTCGACAACTGAGAGAGGAAATGGCTCGTCTATTCAACAATGGTCACCTTCGAGAATTCTGGAGCGATCGAACCAAGAATCACTTCAGGAACAAGGATTCTAACAAACAGGCAGAACAAGAATAACCTCAACACGTCATCAACATGATCGTAGACGGAATTGATATCTCACAGGGGCCGATGTTGAAACGCACCAAAGTATCCATCACTGGGGAAAACGAACTCGACACTACGTACTAGAAGGAACTTTATATTTCAAGGATGAGGACGCAGAAGGGGTCGTACAAACCCACAATGAAACAATGCTAATATATGTACTCGTGAATAAAATTCGTGTTACACGTGTGTTAATTGCTCCAGGTAGCTTGTCCAACATCATTCGATCAAGGTTCGTTGAGATTCTTGGTCTACGAGACCAAATCGTACCCGCAGTCCGAGTCTTGAATGGATTCAACATGGCATGTGAAACCACTAAAGGGGAAATAACATTACTAGTCAATGTCGCGGGGACCATCCAGGAAGACAAGTTTTATGTGATCGACAGTGACATGAGATACAACGCCCTATTCGGGAAGCTATGGATCTACAACATGAGGGCATTACCTTCGACCCTTCACCAGGTGTTGAAATTCCCGATGCCAGGAGGGATTGAGACGATTTACAGAGAACAACCAGTCACGAAGGAGATATTTGCAGTCGATGAAGTAATTCAGATATCAACACTTGCAGCATCAAAGGAGCCAAGGTAGGGAGCAAAATAAGAGGCCAAATAGCAATCACTGATGCCAGCCTCGAACCAACCAGACAAGCAGGGGCTGACGAAGACGATGATTACGGGGTTCCCTGATGATTTTGACGCTACCAAATCAACGGTCGAAGAGCCGGAGCAGGTCGTATTGATCGAATATCTACCCGATAGAAAGGTATACCTGTGCACGGGGCTAACTCCCGAGCTCGTGAAAAAAATCATTCAATTTCTTATGGCAAACGTGAATTGTTTCACGTGGTCCCATCATGACACGACAGGGATCCCTCTAGAGATAACCCCCCATAAGCTAAGCCTGGACCCGAAATTCCATCGGGTTAAGCAGAAAGGAGGCCCCAGTCTGAGGTTAAACATTCTTTCATCAAGGACAAGGTATTTAAACTCCTTAAAATAGGGTCCATTCGGGAGTTTAAATACCCAGATTAGTTAGAAAACGTAGTGGTAGTCCCTAAAAAGGGGAACAAACTAAGAATGTGTGTAGATTATAAAGATTTGAACAAAGCCTGCCGAAGGACTCTTTCCTCTACCTAACATCGATCGCATAATCGATGCCACGGCTGGCCACGGGATCCTTAGCTTTCTCAATGCCTATTCCGGATACAACCAAATACGGATGGACACGGATGATCAGGGGAAAACCTCCTTCATTACCAAGTACGTCATGTATTGTTCTAATGTGATGTCGTTCGGACTAAAAAATTACGGTGCCACTTATCAATGTTTGGTAAAACGGATGTTTGAGGAACAAATAGGAAAATCGATGGAGGTTTATATTGACGACATGTTGGTTAAGTCCATGTGAGTAAAGGACCATTTAAAACATTTGCTGGAAACTTTCAGTATTTTGAAGAAGTACAATATGAAGCTGAACCCAAAGAAGTGTGCGTTCAGGTTCAGATTGCGTAAGTTCCTTGGGTTCATGGTATCCAACCGAGGAATCGAGATCAACCCCGACATAATCAAAGACATCGAAGATATCACGATCGTGCATGACGTGGAGGCCGTGCAAAGATTAATCGAACACATAGCTGCCCTAGGGCGATTCTTCTCGAGGTCATCGGATAAAAGTCACCGATTCTTCTCGTTTCTCAAAAAAGAAGAACAACTTTTCGTGGACCCCAGAATGTCGGCGAGCCTTGGAGGAGCTCAAGCAATATTTATCGAGCCCACCATTGCTTCATACACTGAAAATAGATGAACACATGTACTTGTACCTGGCAGTATCAGAAACAACGGTAAGTGGAGTCCTGGTTTGAGAAGAGCAAGGTACGCAATTTCCAATTTATTATGTTAGTAGGACCCCAGGAGAGGCCGAGACCATGTACCCTCACCTAGAAAATTTTGGCGCTCGCTTTACTAAGTGCCTCTAGGAAATTAAAACATTATTTTCGGTATCACCCCATATGTGTTATAAAAACTTACCCGTTGCGAAATATTACACACAAACCCGAGCTCTCGGGATTGGCCAAGTGGGCCGTTGAAATCAGTAGGTATGATAGTGAGTATCGACCCCGAACAACCATCAAATCTCAAATTATGTCAGATTTCTTGGCCGACTTTATGCCGACCCTAAAACCCGAGGTCGAACGAGAGTTGTTGGTGAACTCGGGGACATCCTCGGAAGTCTGGGGCTTCTTTACGAATGGTGCCTCGAATGCAAAAAGGGTCCGAACTCGACATCGTTTTGAAGCTACCAACATGCAATATAATTAGACAATCTATTATGACTGTAAAATTTATTAACAACGAGGCTGAATATACCATGATTGTAGGTCTCGAACTAGCCAAAAGCTTGGGGGCTGAGGTGATCGAGGCCAAGTGCGACTCCCTCCTCGTGGTAAACCAAGTTAATGAAACATTTGAGGTCAGAGAAGAACGTATGCAAAGATACCTGAATAAGTTACATGTAGCATTACACCGGTTCAATGAGTGGACCTTACAACACGTCCCTCGAGATCAAAATAGTGAGGTTGATTCCCTTGCTAACTTAGGATCATCGGTCGAAGACAACGAGCTTAATTCCGGAACAGAGGTGTAACTCATGAGATCGGTGATAGAAGAAGGTCATGCCGAGACAAAATCTACAAGCCTGACTTAGGATTGGAGAAATAAATATGTAGAATATATGAAGACTAACAAATTTCTCTGGGATTCAAAAGAAGCGAGGGCCCTCCGTAAAAGGCAGCACGGGTTTGTTTGTCTGAGGATGAAACCTTATTCAGGAAAATGTTTGATGGTCCACTGACAATATGTCTGGGACGAAGAGATATCGATTACGTTATGAGAAAAATTCACGAGGGCACCTGTAGAAATCATTCGGGCGCCGAATCATTGGTTCAAAAAGTGATAAGAGCAATTTACTACTGTATCAACATGGAAAATGATGCGAAGGAGTTTGTGCGAAAATGTGATGTATGCCAACGACATGCTCCAATAATACACCAACATGGAGGTTTTATCTCCATGGTAGTTCATAAAGTGGAGAATGGACATCGTCGGACCCCTTCCATGGGCACCCGGTAAGGCCCAATTTATTTTGTTAATTGGGTGGAAGCCCAAGCATACAAGAAGGTCAGGGAGAAGGAGGTCATTGATTTCATTTGGGACCATATCATATGTCAGTATGGAATGCAAGCCGAGATCCTATGCGACAACGAGAAATAATTCGTCGGTATCAAGGTGACCAGATTTCTCAAAGACCACAAGACCAAAAGGATCCTATTAACGGTCCGGACAAGCCGAATCAACCAACAAAACCATACTCCAGAACCTTAAAAAGAGGTTGAATGACGCAAAAGGAAAATGGAAGGAACTCCTGCCCAAAGTTCTTTGGGCATATCGTACGACCTCGAAGTCCAGTATCGGGGCCACTCCGTTCTGCTGGTTTACGACCTCGAAGCTCTGATACCAGTCGTAGTCGGAGAGCTAAGCATCAGATTATGATGTGCAACAAAGGAATCAAATAACGAAGCCATGAATACGAGCCTGGAGCTATTAGATGAAAAGTGTGAAGCCGCCCTTGTACGGTTGGCTGCCCAAAAGTTGCGGTTCGAGAGATATTACAATACGAGGGCCAACCTTCGGTACTTTAACATCAGGGACTTAGTGATAAGGAAGGTCACATCAAACACCCGAAGCCCGAACGAGGGAAAGTTGGGCCGAGCTGGAAGGGCCGTATCATATCATCGAAATCACCGGAAAGGGATCCTACAAGCTCGAGACGATGAACGATGAACAACTACCGAGAAATTGAAATGTAACTCACCTAAAACGATATTATTGTTAAGGTATTTCCCCATTCATTTTATTTTATTTATATTTCAGACTAACTCTTGTAGGTCATCGACGAGGAAAAGTATGAGATTTTAGGTCTGAAAGCACGCGTTGCACTCTTTTTTCCTTGAACCGATTTTGTCCTATATGAGTTTTTCGGCAAGGTTTTTAACGAGGCAACAAGTAAATCGTGCTAACTTAGAATCGATGTCTGGCAACGAACTAGTAACAACGATCAAAACATTATTCGAGACCTCACTTTGATGAATCTCAAACACGGGGGGAATTACCCTCCGATATCGACTTTAGCATGGAATGAGATTTCATGATTGAAGGGTCTCGATTGATAGGATTTAATTTAAAGGCCAAACGGTAAAATGAACCGTGCCCACGTAGATTGATTGAACCCTGGTGAAAAACATATACACATACATCCTTATTATGCACAGGAATAAAAAGAAGTATCTTCATTATAATCGTTTTATATTTTAATATATCTTAAAATTTCTTCTCTACATTCCTTAAATAATTTCCTACTTCTGATCCCCTAAAGGTAACGAGCCCAAGGGCCAGTTATAACCGGAGTTCGAATGATCACTCTCTCACTCGGGGACTGTCGTCCGAAAACAAACTCGAATATCCCAAGCTACTAGACATCGGGGGCATCAGACCTATTAGGCAACCCCCAAGTTTTAAAGGCCACGTCCACCCTCGCTCGAGACTGTTATCTTGGTAAGCCCGGATAACTCAGGAAAGCAAGTCCAATGAGTGGCTCCCGAGCTAAAAGGCTATGACCACATTAACACGGCTCGGAGAACTCCGAGACTCGTAACAAAAACTAGGCCTTCGAAAAAGAAAATTTCATAACTGGTTCTAAAGGCTACGCTCAACAAGCTATAAACCTAAACTATTTTGGGGAAAAGATTTCGGTAACACCGACTCCCTACAATGATTTAACACAAAGCTACGTTAAATGTAAGGTTTGTTCGAACCTTCAAACATAACCAACTTATTTCATGCTAAGACATTTTGACCTTTTGCGAATACAAATAAAAAGGGCAAAGGACGAATTCAAAAACTATGAAAGGGGAAAAGCCTTATATATATATATATATAACCTCAACAAAAAGATAGTACAAAAAGCAAAAAGATCCTAAATGGACTAATCTTTATCGGGGGCCACATCATCACCTACAGGGTCTTTTCCACCATCAGACTCACCTTATTCTTCAGAACCCTCAGAATCCTCCTCGGGATAAGCCAGCTTTCAGGCCTTGGCTTCGCATATCTTGGCATTCTCGATTTCAGCCAATATGTGAAAGTTCTGAGCATGAACACTCTCGAGGGCCTCTCTTCGGTATTTCCATCTCGCATGCTTCACCATGTTTTTAGCTTGTTCCTTAATCGCCTCGACATCAGCCTTGAACTGGGCCACTTTATCATCGGCCTCGGTCTTGGCCACGAAAACCTCTGACTTGGCCGCCTCAAGCTCCTTGGCCAGATTCTCTTGACCAAAAACAATTGAGTTCAGCTGAGATTGGAGCCCCTTGATCGTTTTGTCCTGCGCCAAGTTTTTCACCTTTACAACCCGAAGCTAGACCTCAGCCAAGGCCAACTAAGCCCGGGAATTCTCCATCTCCGAAGTCAGGTGATCCATATTCTTCTTCCATTCTTTAGCATCGACTTTGACCGTATCCATCTCCCCTCGGAATTGTTGTGTCTGGTCAAGTTTCTTTTAAGCTTGCGGGTTCAGACCGTTAGCCGTTAAGTTTGACTCATCATCACTAACTTATAAAATTCTCCTTACCTGCTCGACCAGGTCGGCATTTTCCTTTCGAGCAGCTTCTAGCTCAGCCTAGGTTTTTTCACTAAGAAGCTTGTAAGCATCCTTCTTCTCAGCAAGCTTCTGAGTCTCGGCCTCGTGATGTTTGAACTACTCCTGGTGTAGAAGAAAGGCCTAATGATGAAGCATCGAGGCCTGCAAGAACAAAGGAAAATGTTACGATTATTCATGATTAAATCTAAGTACATAATGAAGGGACATTCAAAATTACTCGATTTAACGCCTGTTGAGATTCGCGAACAAGCAGGGCGTTTCCACCTCCTTCATTCTAGCTTCATCATCTTCGATCACCAAACACCAAAGGTAACTGGCAATCTCCACGGGGGGAGAGGGAACCCGAGCATCCTCTAGAATTGACATAAAAATTACTCGTCTCCGAGCAGGATTAACACTCAGAGTTGGGAACTGATTCACTAATTTTGGGCTTGAAGAACACCCGCCAGCTCTCAGATACGGTATCTTCTTTGAGACATGTAAGTCGCCCAATCCGTTGACATCCTCCGAAGTGATCGAATCCAGACCATCAAAGAAATTATGGAAAGAATCTCCTGCTCCTTGGGCCCCTTCGCCGAGGTTACCCTTCAACGTCTGAGCCTCGTTTATCACGGAATCGACAAAACGAAGGCGACCCAGAGAGATCAATCACCCCAAGTACCTCCTTAGGACCCCAAGCACCTTCTTAGGCACATTATCTTCTGACCGAGAAATACCGGTCACAGTATCTTTTTTGACCTCCCT
Source organism: Nicotiana knightiana (assembly GCA_005239525.1). Classification (NCBI taxonomy): domain Eukaryota; kingdom Viridiplantae; phylum Streptophyta; class Magnoliopsida; order Solanales; family Solanaceae; genus Nicotiana; species Nicotiana knightiana. The sequence continues at coordinate 10,449 of ML414956.1, forward strand.
AGCTCGGGGCAAAACGATCTCGACTATCCCTGGTTCGGAGGATTCATCCACTACTTCTTGTACGGCCTCCATGGCTTGAGGCAGTCTGGAACCGCTTCTCACACGCGCCACTAATTCAACTTCTTCTTCTTCGAACTCATCCCTCAACCGACGGAGTGAGTCCGATAAGAGTTCTCAGGCGCTGGCATTCTTAGGTTTGCGCGCCATCCGCTTCCTCAATCTCTTATTTTCAAGGCTCGAGGAACTCATGAATTTTCTTATTTTCTTTTCTTTATCCTGCTTCGGAGTAGAGAGATCAATGTATATATTGTCATTAGCTGATGGAGGCCTTATTTCGACATCTTTTGGTAAACCTACAAAAGGAAAGCAAAACAATTCAGAGACCGATGATGTGAAAGTGATATCAAATATAACTTAGAGAAAAATTCTCACCATGGTTTCGGGCCTCCCATCGACCCTTCGAGAGCTCACACCATAAGCGCTCGGAATAAGGTCTCTGTGTCGTAATACCCTCGACCAATTCATTGAGTCAAGGAACGGCATCCGACAACTGGGCAACAACTGCATTATCACATAACATTAATGAGAAGGGAGGGAAAAGAAAAGATACAAAAAATATTGAAGGCAAAGTTATGCTTACGTTTCATGTTCAATTTCTTAGGAAATGGCATATCCACAACCGGGATTAAGTTCGAGGTCCTCACTTGAACGAATCGGCCCAACCAGCCCCGGTCCCGATCCTCGTCTATGCTCGAGAATATGGCTTTATGGCTCGACGTGCGAGCTTGTTTAATCCCCCTCGCTAAAGTCGAGGGTTATACAAGCGCATGAGGTGGTCAGTTGTAAATAGACACCCCTCGAGCTTGCTCACGAAGAAACGATTCAGAATGACAATCCTCCAAAATGAATGATGAATCTATCCGAGCCTCACTTCATACCTTTTGCAAAAGACTATGATAACTGGGTCTAAAGGAACCAGCGTGAAAGGGTAAGTGTAAACACTCAAAAAATCCTCCACGTGGGTGGTGACTGATTCCTCGGGGGTAGGGAGTAGGGACCACTACGAGTTTATCTTCCCAGTTGCAGTCCTCTTTGACCTTATCGAGAAAACTAACAGTAATCGTACATATGTACCTCTAGACCGGCTCTCACCGACCCGGTATTGAAGGGGTTTCCTCGATCTTGAAGTCAGCCCCGATTGGGCACCCCGCATGAACGAACATAGTTGAGGGGGTTTCCAGTGTCTTTTCCTCGACAACAGTAGACATAACATTTTCTTCTTCAGACAATCTTGAGGAAGAAGGAGTTTCATTTTGAGGAACATATCTTGAAGTCTTTCCCATTGCTTCTGAATAAGGGTGAAGAGATGGTACTGATGAAAGAGAGGGCGTAATTGGCGGATAGTCTATGGAAATTTTCATTAAAACTAGAAGGAAGGAAGGTTTTAAACTTAAGCCAGAAAACCAGAGGATGAAGGTGATGAAATTTTCTTATAAGCATAAGACCAAAAGTTTGAATGTAAAAGTTCTAATCGATAGAAGGACGAAATATTTAATAGCTTGCAAACAACAGTTTAATACCCGTAATGGCTGACCAGCAACTGACATACATTTAATGTATTGGAGACTGGACCGACGGGACATTTCAGTTACCTTTTGTTGCTTACGTCATGATTTATCAAAACAAGGTTCGGAAGTTCATATCGTTTCTCGTCGTCTTCTCTCTGAAAAACGAGGGTACTATCTGTATACGGGCGAAACCGGGCTCGTCTATTGCATGATGAGTCGGGACTGAAACGTGACTGGTTGAAGCTCGACCCCGGATTATATCGAACCAAGGCGCGAAGTTAAAACATCGAGCCTGTGACTTTGGGACCGAACAAGATCGAGGAAAATTTATCTGCCAAATAACGGAAGGCCAAAATATCCGAATCGGTTGGATATCATGGCGGAAATCTCGGGACATATCAAGGAGAGGCCGATTAATTAGCAAATTATGTAATTTTTTTTATCTTTTATAGAATTGTATCAAGAGTAAAATTCCCCTACTGTATAAAAAGGGAGGGTGGGGTGGGGAGAGGTCTGATCATTTGTAATACACATTGAAAAACGTATCCCAAAGCAATACATCGTTATTTCTAGTTCTTACTATCTTGCCATTTTATTCCGACATCGATTGAGGTGTTTCTTGATTTGAGAGTGACCAACCTTCAAGGCTAAGGCTGTCCAATTTGTGTAGTTTGCATTTATTTTCTTGTCAATAGTTTCAATCTTAATGTGTTCTTTCAATTTGTATTAAGTTATATCACATATCTTTAAAATCACATATAAATTCAAGTGTTATCTGATTTTATGGTAAACACATTGTTGGTAAAGTTGAAAATGATTGGGTTTATGTAAGTTGTATACTTCCGTTGAATATACAATATATAACCTATAATATTACATTGATAACTTTAATTCTCAAATTCCAACTTCTTCAATTTTTTGGATTATTAAAGACTGTTTACTTATTGCACCACTATAATTTTGTTTTCGATTGCTTTCCGTTCGGGTTGGTATTTGCAGTTCTTCGTTTTTATTAAAGAAGGATGCACGTGTATTTCGATTGAGAGGTATTTTTTCCAACAAACTATTCATTAAACGCGATTCATTTATGAAAAATAACACTGACTAGTTAGTTTTCAGACTGGTCATTCAAAAATAACCAGCATTTGCAAAGTCATTGAAAAATAGTCACTATTTTACTATAACACGGAAAGTTCCAGCATAATATAATGGAGATCGGTGCACCTGTGTATGAACTTCCAGTATATTATGCTGGGACTCCAACACGCGGAAAGTTTCAGCATAATATACCGGAAAATAGAGCACCTGTGTATCAATATGCTGGACCAGTATATTATACTAAAAGTCCGGTATATTATACTGTGCTCCAGTATAATATACTGGAGTTCCAGTATATTATGCTAGAATATTTTTCGGATTTTGAACAATGATTTCGTTCAGATTTCTCTTTACATGAAAAGTTGTTAAAATTCGATTATTTTTTAAACTGTGACTATTTTTGAATGACCACTTGCATAGCTGACTATTTGTTAATTTCTCCGGAAAATTAGTGTTAATTGGGCCAGCCTAAAACAGCCCATATCACCAACGGTTTTGTTAAAAAAGCGGGAGACAATTTCCTGAATATGATAGAGCGCCAAAATTCGAACTTTATACCGCCAAATTCTTTACTCAGCACCGTCTGTATATATATAAACACGCACACACACACACACAAAAACTAGGTTATTAGTTTCCCGTAATATTCTCATTTTCAGTTCTTTACTCAGCTGAACAAGATTTGTAGACTGAAGCTCTGAGTGAATTTCAAGAATGGCAGCGGAGACTCAAAGCATTTCTCGGTTACTAAACCCATTGGCATTTCATATTCAGAAACTGGGTCTTGAACTCAAATGCCCTCTTTGGTAATTTTTCTTATTTTTCCTTAACTCAAAATTCTTTATTTTGATTTGGGTCTTTTTTTTGTTACTCGTAGATCCTTTAGTTTTGAAGGATTAATTTATCTAAAAAGATAAAAAAAATTATGGAAATAAAATGGACTCAATAGAGGATTTCTGTTTGGTTAGAGATTTGCATGTCATTGTATGATTAGAGAAACTTTAGATTTAATAGCCACTAAATTTTTTAAAGATAATTTTTTTTTGTCGAATTAGAAGTACCCAACTTTACAAGATTAACATTTTTATTGAATAAAATATACCCCATAGAGGAAATGGAATTAGAAGATTCAGATAGCTGGTCTCAACTAGTTTGCATTAGGGCATTTCCTGGTTAGAGATTCATATTGATTGTATGGTATTTTTAAGTTTAGAAAAAAAAAATCTTAGTTTACTGAAACTTTAATTTATTCAAAAGATATAATTTTTATGGAATAAAATTAACCCAACTGTAAAATATCAGATCTTTTATCGAATAAAATGTCCTCAATGGAGGAAATGTGTCTAAAAGATTCATAGAGTTGGATATAGGATTTGAACTTTAAGCGAGGGGCGGATCCGGCTCTTTGGTACTAGGTTCAACTGAACCTACTACTCTCGTTGCAGAATATATATATATTTATGTATAAAATTTCATTAAAATTATAACAAATAAGTATGTACAAACTTATACTTTTAAATTATACAATGATTTTAATGTTAAAAGCCTTAAATGTTGAATCTATAGAGTTTAAATCTTGGATATGCCTATAACTTTAAGGGTTTGGACCATTTGTGTTATTATGTTCTAATTTAATACTTGTAAATATTTCTGTAGAATGCCTAACACGTAGTTTCTTATGATTTTGCAGCTTAAACTTGCTGAATAAACCTATGTTGCTTCCATGCGATCATATTTTCTGCAAGTAAGTTATTATTTTGGGTTTATTTGAAATTGGATTCTCTGTGATATTTGCTTGAATGCTTACTTTAGGCTTTGAATATTGATTATCCAAAGTTTTTTTTTTAAAAATTTAATCTTTTTGTGCAGCCTTTGTGTTCCAAGGTCTGCCCAAATTCAATGTGAATGCCCTGTATGCAAACATCAATATGTTAATCAAGGTACTATTACATGGTTTTAATACATTGTTTTTGCTGTTTAATAAACAAATTCTGAAATGGGCCGCAAAACTAACTTGTTTGTAGGGAGATACACATTAGAAAGAACATTAATTCCCTCAAATGTTACTGCTTAAACGGTATCAGTCAATAAATTTTATGAGTTGAACTTAATGGAAAAAGTGAGCATTCATAGCACCTACCTCACTTATTTGGGACTGAGGTGCTATATTTGTTGAATGAATAATGGTTTTACAATATGAAAAGACAAGATCTTTTCTATTTATAATGTGTCTTAGATTTTGCGAAGGAAATAATTGATGTTTTGCCTTTACTGGAATTGTGCAGAAATAAGGGCAGTGCCTCATATGGAGAGTATGATAGCCATATTTAGAAGCTTAGATGCTACTTTCAATGCCAAACTCTTTCAATTCAAATCTCCTGGTAAATATATCTTAGCCTGTATATCAAATTTTCTGTTCTTTTTTCTTGCTAGTAAAGTACAGTACTACTCACACAAAAAAATTGGTTTAATGCACCAGATGCCGGATGGTCACCGGAACAATCTCCTATTTCTGTTAATGCTGATGACAAATCAAGAAATGAGCAATCCGCCAAAGCCATAGTAAGCAGCAATGATCCAAACAAGGAAATTAATAGGTGCAATGGACATGGAATTCCTTGGAATGGTGTGAATCATTTGAGTCTTTTGCCTTCTTCTGACAGAAAGGCAGACTTGAAAAATGAAAGGAATATAGCAGAGGAAATAGATTTGAATCAATTGCAACAACAATCACCAGGCAGCTCTCATTCATCCGATAACAACAAAGATATAGTTAAAGGGACAAGTGAATTGAGAGTAAGAAATAATGTAAGTTTCATAATTTGCTACTATAATATAGTATTATATTTCTCTCATTCATTGCTAATGGAACAGTAAATGCCTGCTAAGTGCTAACTAAAGTTTTTACGATTTTTGGGGTTGCCCATTAATTGCCAGAGACTAGCCTTAAATTAGAAATAATTTCCTGTATAAAAGAAGCACATCCTTCTAACTAAAGTACCTAACCATATGAACAATTTGTCCAGCTATATGGCAATATTTATGCTTGAATAAGTCCAGGAAGTATAGTAGCTAGTTATCTATGATATCATGGTGGCAGACTATCGAGATGGATGTGTACTGTTTCCATGGTTATACGCAGTAATTTTTTTTTTTGAATATCTTTGCTTGTTTTCAGGATATAAAAAGCCATACTGCAAAGATGTCCGTAGAAGATAGCTCACACGTGGTTGAAGGTCCAGTGCACCACACAATTAAGCATGAACATGTGTTTGAGGAAAGAGATGTGAAGAGACAAAAAAAATTAAGCTATGAATTGTCAGAGACGGTCTTGCAAAGTCATGCTATTGCCAACTCTGACTGCTCTATTGCATGTAAATTAAGTGAATCTTCTTTGGTTGCTCAGCCAAAAGCAGTTTCAGATCAAAATCTTCTGAAAGGAAGTGTTTGTGCTTTCTGCCACACATCTAAGATAACAGAGGTCAGTTATCTGCTTTATACTATTTTAAAGGACACATTTGAAAATAGTTAGACATTTATTCTATTGATATAATCATTTCATATTTGGCTACGATTAATACTTGCAGGGAACTGGACCAATGCTGCACTATGCAAACGGAAGGGAGGTGGTGGGAGATGTTACTTCGCTTTCAAAAGCCATACCTGTGCACACGAAATGTATTGACTGGTACGTAATTCCACAATTTAGCTTTGATATTCCAATATCAGTAAATTTTAATAACAAGCTCATAAAGAAAGCTCTAATGTGTTAGATTATGTTTTGTTTTATCATTTGTGTTGGATAACATACTAATGGTAAATGACTTCAGAACCATTCTTAGCCTTCTTGATAGTTTTTTAAATTGAACTGGGGAAGTTTTATACTTGCCAGCTTTCAACTGTTGAGTTAGAACTTGGAAATATATTGCCCACTATTTGTAATGACTGAATCTCTCTCTCTCTCTCTTTTGCTTATGGGGCTAGTTCTTCTAAGTGAAATTAGAACTCAAATAATCCAAAGGTTTGGGCTTATGCTTATTTGGAACCAACTAGGCAACATCTGTATATTTGACATTATACTAGATTTATTAGTGTTCACCTGAGCTCTTCCACATTTACCTTATTCTGCCCTAATTTGCCTTCTTTTACAGCTAGCAACATTTTTATTTATTATATTTGGGGTTCTGCAGTATTTAACTAGTCCATTTTACTATTTCATTCCATTTTGTAGGGCACCTCAAGTATATTATGATGGAGATACCTTGAGAAATTTGGAGGCTGAATTGACAAGAGCTGCAAAACTCAAGTGTAGTGGCTGTGGCCTAAAGGGTGCAGCACTTGGCTGCCTCATGAAGTCGTGCCGCAGGAGTTATCATAGGCCTTGTGCATTTGAAATCCAAGACTGCCGATGGGATTGTGTAAGCAGAGCAATATAATGCATCCAGTCAATGATTTTACCAATCTGAGATCTATAAAGATTGTTCTTTTCCTTCTCTCCCTCAATGTCCACATCTTTAATTGCAGGACAACTTTGTAATGCTCTGCCCGAGTCATAAATCTGTTAAATTTCCAAGTGAGAAGTCAAAGTCTAGGAAGCGCGCCAGTATGGAAGCATGTCCAGAATCTGCTCCCATGTAAGAACTATATGTTATGGAAGTCCCATGTTACTCCCTCCATTTCAATTTACATGTCTTCCTTTCCTTTTTAGTCTATTTAAAAAAGATGTCTCTTTTTATATTTAGTAACTCTTTAACTCCAACATTCCACACGGCATATTTAAGCCGCAAGATTCAAGGGCATTTAGGTACAATTTAGAGGTGGTAAAATGGTTAAAAGAAAACAATTATCCATTAAAAATGAGTTGTATAATGAATTTTTTAAAAACGGGTCGATTATGGATAAGAATCATATATCCACTTAGAAAATGGTTAATCAAATGGATAACTAATGTGTTACTTTTACATTAGTAAAGCCTCAAATTGGAGGTTTCTCAAGTTTGGAAGACTAGTAATTTTCCCAAAAATGATCATATTCAAAAAGTCATGGATAATATGTATGTCAAATAATATATCCATGTTATCTGTAGGATAAACTCTTTTTTATCCGTTTCAAATATGGGTCGGGTCGGACAATTTATCTGTTTTTAGAATTACCCATTTGACCCTTCATATCCGACCCGACTTGTCAGTTTGTCACCCCTAGGTACATTATACACATCTTTACTTAAAGACCACATGATTTAAAAATCTTCCTTTTCTTAATTTTATGTCCAGTCAAACTAAGACACATGAGTTGAAACTGAGGAAGTATTATTTATCACCTAGCTTAAATGAAGGCACTTAATACAATGATAAAAGATATTCTTGAATCATATTAAAATCTCTATTTCAAATGACATAGAATACACAATTCCCTCCCTGTCCCAGGCCCCATGGTTGAAAGCTTGTAAGATAAACACATGATTTTTCCTCATTTGGAATGTTAAATTTGTATGCAGAACATCTGAGCGATTGAATTTTTGGGCAACATCATCAGATGGACCCAAAGAATGGGTTCTATGTGGATCTGCTCTATCCTCAGAAGAGAAGGTTAGTCTCCTTCCTATAGTAAGAATGTATTCTGCTAGTTTCTTTCATATGCATGCAAAATACAATGCATATATTTATGACTGCTTGATCAGTTTTTAAATATCATGGATCAAATCACTAGCACAATGTCATTTTATAGGCCATTGTCGCCACTAGCAAGTTACCAAGGAAAACCAACTTAGCTAACATTTTTTATAGGCCAAAGTTGTCACTATCAAGTTACCAAGCAAAACCAACTTATCTATTTAGCTCTTTCTCATTTGTACATATAAGCAGATAACTTAGTTTGTTTATTCCCCAAATGGTTTGACTTGATTTCTATCGGTGTTAGTTTATTCTTCTGTTGTCTGTTAACTTTCACACCTCCACAGCTGAATTAGCTATTTATTTTGTTTATTTGTTGCAATTTGGCGGAGTAAAATAATCCAATAAGTGTAGCTCTTTTAGTTTGTGAATTTGTTGGTTGAATTGTTGTGCTTCCATCAATATCGGTTAATTGTAATTGATTCTTCTGATCTTATTTCAGTATATGATGGTCAAGTTTGCTAACATGTGCGGCGCAACTGTGTGCAAGACTTGGAACCCAAATGTCACCCATGTCATTGCAGCAACAGATGAAAAGGGTGCATGCACCAGAACACTGAAAGTTCTCATGGCAATTTTGGGTGGAAAATGGATCCTAACAATTGATTGTAAGCTCTTTCTTCTTTTTGTCTGTCTTACATGGTTAAGTTCGCTTATTTGTTCATCTGGTTCTCCATTATGGGAGAGGCATGTAAAATTGTCAACGAAGTAGGTTATGCAATTATGTAAACTAAGCTAGTATATTTTTATAGACATGTAAATAAATAAATTTAGTGCGAGAACATAAGAACAAGAGTCCAAAGCTGAGGGTCTACCGGAAACAACCTCTCTGCCTTCTTGAAGGTAGGGGTAAGGTTTGCGTACACACTACCTTCCCTAGACCCCACAAGTGGGATTACACTGGGTCTGGTGTTGTAACATAAGAACACGAGTATCTGGTATTTAGAGGATTGGAAAGGAGGAGAGAGGAATGCTATGGTATCAAGAGTGGAGCTAGGAGCTTGGGTACATATTTGTTTGAATTTAGTAGCTTTTGCTCAAACAATATATTTGTGTTAGAGAAATTCATTAAATATGTATAGATATTAAATTTAGAACCGAATTATTGGTATTGAAAATCGTCGTTTGAAATCAAGAACTTTGCCTCTGTATGGTATATGTTGGAGTTATGCACATTCCAAAGACTTAAGAGAATTAAGATATCAAAATGGTGCTCTATCGTATGAGCATGGCACTTTATTTGAACTATGCTGCTTGGTTTGGAGCAATACTATAACTTGCGAAAGTGAAGTGGTTATTTTTTCTGTAGATTCTGTGTCATATCATGGCTAGCAAGATAAATAATAAGCTCAAGTAGTTCTATAATTTTCTCTTACTGTGAAGAACATGCCTTTATAAATGAATCATCCCCCATGAATAGAGACAAGACTAGGACACTATACTTCAAACAATTGACCTATTAGCTCAGTTTAAATGATGCTAATACAACTTTGCTTATTTCCAGGGATAAAAGCCTGCATCGGAGCAAATTGTCCTGTGAATGAAGAACCTTATGAAGTTAGCCTGGACAATCATGGCTGTTTTGGTGGCCCTAAAGCTGGAAGACTTAGGGCTTCATCCAATGTAAGTATTCATTTTTCTCCTATACAGGGATAAGAATTGATGTAAGCATTTACATTTTCTGCTGTGATAAGAAATGCAGTTACAATGCTGTTTGTGAACATGCTTTAGGTTGAAACATCTTGAGAAAAATGACAAAAATGGTCCCTTATGTTTGAAGATAAGTTCAAAGTAGTCCCTTAAGTATGCACTAAGTAGTTTTGGTTCCTTAAGTTTGCCAAAACTTAAAAACACTTTTGGTTTTGGTCAAATCTAACAATAGACCAAAACTGTTTAGTGCATACTTAAGGGACTACTTTGAACGTATCCTCAAACATAAGGAACCATTTTTGTCATTTCTCAAAACATCTTTTGCTGATTTTCTTAGTAACGAGGAGCATGAAGTTCAAAATAAAATTATGGCACAGTAAAAAGGTTCCTTGTTTCTTATGCAGGCACCTAAGCTTTTTGATGGTTTCAAGTTTTATCTGAGTGGAGATTATGTAGCAGCTTACAAAAAGGACCTATTAGATCTAGTCGAAAAGGGTGGAGGTTCCATCATTCACACTAAGGAACAGCTGATTTACCAGATTGGTTCTATGAAAGCAACTAACACATCTTGTCTAGTTGTTTATAACCTTGATCCACCACGCGGTTGCATGTCTGGTGAAGATAGCAATGTTTTGCTGCACAGACAAGCTGAGGCTGAAGATTTGGCCAAGCAAATTGGTTGTCAAGTCATTCAGCATACATGGATCCTGCAGTCTATTGCTGCATGTAAATTAGAACCTTTCTGCTGATATAGCATTGCAAGTTTCAATGTAACAGTGAGCAGGGGCGGATATAGCACTAGCTACAATTGTTTTTAATTTTTTTCTTTTTGAACCCCCTTTTCGGGGATCCTGCCTCTGCCACTGACAATAAGCACTAGTTTACGTTTAGGAAGATCCTGCGAAGTAAATTCATTCATTTGACAGATGAGAGTAAACTGTCTTGTTTGTATGAGGCTGTTGTACATTTTCTACAACTGAGCAATATAGTCAAACTTAAAGCAAAAGGTTTTACTTCCAAGAGATTAAATGGAGTACTAGCAGCTCATACAAACTGTCTTGTTGTTTGTATGAGGCTGTTTATTTATTTAATAATAAACTGAATTTTTTTATAATTGTTGTGTTGGGTCTGGCTTGTGAGTATCTTGGCTAATTCTAAGGGATACATGCTATCTCCTGCCAACATAGGTACTAGGTAAATGATGTGATCGCAGTCTCAAGGAATCTGGGCGAAGACAAAAGCCTAGTATTAAAGTGAGAACGGCAAATATACAAATTCATCATCCACCGAGTTTCAAATGATATAACACTCCTAGTTGGAATTTCTTGGTAATAGAAAAAATTGAAACCCTTTACAGACAGGTGTAGAGGAAAAATCTTATTCGAACAGTAAACCATGTTAATTTGAAAAGCTTATGTAAATGATACATTTGACAGGTTAGAGATTGCTTATGTATCATGCCAATCCTTAGCGCATACAATGTTTTCCTTTTCTTTTGAAGCAAAAAAAGAAAGAAAGGAAGATTGACTCTTACTGTTCATAGAAGGAAGTCGTTTTTATATTATTTAAAATTGTTATAATTGGTTCTCGTACTTCGAATCACATCATTCCAGTTTTGAGATGGAGAAAGTATTTCAGTAAGATTTATATAGTGTATACTCAGGCTTATGCGCTATATGTAACACATATACGATCAAACACTTACCCATCATACCAAAAGTTATAACTGATAACAACGGGGCAACTTTATTTTTTAACAAAGCCTACCAAGCAGGTACCATATTCAACCATGATCTCGACCCTGGCTATCCCTTGACCTTGGCCTTGCCATAGGCAGGATGTTAGCATTACCCAACAATATATACATTAGATGCGGGTGCATAGTGTTAGTTCCTCAAATGCTAATTAACAGAGGATTAGACATCCGGAGTGCTACAAATGCAGCTTTAAAAACCATCTATAGTTCCTCAATTCTTCCAAGAATAACTCTTAAAACATCATCTATTAACAATACAAAAGTATAATCCTGATATTTCTTTATCATGGATGTTGAAGCAGAGGACAAACCAGGTCCATCTGAACAATCTATGGGAGGGATACCAAATATGTTAAAGCTGGTTTACTCAAGAATTTGATGTTCCAAACATCAAATAGAGAGCTTAATATCTTACCAAAGAAGATTAATCATCCAGTTTAGCATGCTTCTTTGGTGGCGAGTTTGATGAGCTTGCAATATTTGTGTCAGAATTTCCAAGATCTTCTCTTTCTTGCTCTTTCTTCTTCTCCCCCACCTTTTGAGTTATATAATCTCTTGTTTCTTGATGATCGCCTGATGACACTCCTGGACCATTTTTGTTGGAGGAACTTTGAACTGCATCTGTCAACCGCGCAGACGCATCCTCAGCTATGGATGACGAGGCCGTTACCAAGTCAATACTGGGAATCGACTTGCATTGCTTTTCAAACATCTCCTGGAGATATCGCCCTTGTTCTTCAATACGCAGCTGCAGATTTCTTTGAATCTGTAAAAGTTCGTGACAATAAAAAGCACGCATTACATACGATACCATGTAAGTTTCCTCAGATTCAATGAGCGGGCAATTCATTCATCTATCATAGAGGTATAGAGTTCTTGCCCATGAAAGAGTTGATTCCGCGCCAAATTAAACAGTCAAGATCAATTATTTCAACAATAATCAAAGAGGAGAAGCACAGATCAACTACTTCTGTTGTTAAGTTTTAAAATTTTTTTAGGGGGTCTATCGGAAACATCCTCTGTACCCTCAAGGTAGGGGTAAGATCTGCGTATACACTAGCCTACCCAGACCCCACGTGTGGAATTACACTGGGTTTTTTGTTGTTGTGGAGGAACTACTGTTGTGGATTATACAAGAATCAAACGGAGATATTCCAAAAGCTTCACCTTTAACTTCAGAAAGGGCAAAAGAAAAGACATGCCATGCAACTATTTTATACCAAATAGACAGCCGTTAGAAGCAATCTCCAACAAAATAGTGCAAGACAAGGAGTCTTCTAAATGCTCATATTAAGGATGCAGTTTCTTGCGGATGATGCAAACAGTGATGACCACTAGAATCACAAGAGGCGGATTCAGGAACTCAAGAGGATGGACGCACTATTATGAAGAGCTAGATCTAGAATTTATATTTGATGGATTTGATGTTAGGCTCTTACCATAAACCCATTAAACATTTGAAATTATAGGTTCAAAATTATATTCTTTTTGCAATTTTGGTGAGTTTCACATATATGTATTTATACTCCGTGTCGAAACAAGGCCGATTGGAGTGGGATTTGAACCACCAATTTCACTTGTAGAGGTGCACTATTCATTGCACCATAGGGCACTTTGAGCTTGGGAGTACACATGTATATTCAAGTAGTTTTGAAGAAACATAATATTGCTATTATGGTCTACGGAGAGGAGCATGAGTTCACGTGAACCCATATTCACGTGAACCCATAACCCATCACCTAGATACACCCCTGCACAAGATTACGTTGCTAAGGCAAGAATTTATACCTCAAGTTGTTCATGCAGCTGTTTCTGAACTTCCATCTGTAACCGCAATGCTTCAGTGATCTCAATACCCCTGATCGAAATCCAAACACATCATATAACAAAGACAACACAAGAGTACAGATTACGGTTAGTTATTAGGGGAAAACTTCATAGTGATTCAAATTGAGCCCTTTAAGCCACCATGCCATTCTACTTAAAGGACCTGTTCTACATTACATGTGCGCATAGAACTATTCCAGCTGTCTTACCTACATTTATCAGTGCCCTAACTTAACTATTCCAAAATTTTCCTTCCCTTATCTTCCAATTTTATGACAACTTGAATAAAATCCTACTTTTGACAAATAGACCCTTCAATAAAATTTCATCCCACCATCATTTTCACCATTTTTCTTTTTGGAATTACCTTATACATATACCGGACCAAATGGAATATCTATTTTTCCGAATAGGTTCTTGCAAGGTTAAATTTCTTCGTACCAATCTACATAATAAAATTATTGAAGCTACAATATCTCAATATGTGGTTTATGTTTTCCGTCTACTGCCATATGAAAAAAGCACCAAATGGTCAACAAAGTCCATTATAAGCAACATCAATACGCACATTATGCCCTAAATATATGCCACTGGAAGTAGGCAATACACTCATTAGTTTATGCACAAAAGAATATATCAAAATTCCAAATGATGCATATCATTAAGCCAGAAAACGGAGTCAATGGACCCAACTACTAACGTTTTTAAGTCCAGAGCTGACAAATCGCCAATGGATGACTCTTTCTTCTCAGAGGACCCTGTTATGAGAAGGGAAAAAAATAAAAGGGCTTCAACAAACAATAATTTGAGTGAAAGGAAATATAAAAGCCTGACAAATATAGAGGATTAGTAGCATTCTCCAAACACCAACAACCTCTGATCACCAAAAGAGAACATTAATATGTTAGGGACAAATCCATTTGGCTTTTTAGAAGAAGACAAACAAAAACTTGGAAGATTTCGGTGGTGGTGTTTGAAGTTTACTTGTTCCAGTTAAATAGTGCAAACTTTGACTAGTTTCTTATTATCTTGGCAATTGTATATGAAGCTTAATAATACCAGTTAAAGTGCCAAATTTTTACCAGTTTGCTATGTTACACCTTTCACACATGTATTATTTCACGTCCTAGACACATCTCAAGAAAACAATTTCCTAAGATATGGGCAAATGCCGTGTCATATTAAAGTTACAGAGCAAAATTCCATGTTTCTTTTTCCTTTATTTGTTTATAGGAGAAAGGCACAAATTAAGAAATATTTAGTCAAAGCTATAGCCTATAAGCATATTATACAAAGAAAGCGCTAAATATAAGGATATGTATAATGATGCTAAGACTCGGGTAAGGACTGTAGGTGGTGACTCGGACCTTTTCCCTGTGGTGATGGGGTTGCACCAGGGATCGGCTCTTAGCCCATTTTTGTTTGCCTTGGCGATGGATGTACTGTCGCGTCACATCCAAGGGGAAGTGCCTTGGTGCATGTTATTTGCCGATGATATAGTGTTGATTGACGAGACGCGTAGCAGAGTTAACGCCGGGTTGGAGGTTTGGAGACAGACCTTGGAACCTAAAGGTTTCAAACTGAGTAGAACCAAGACAGAATACTTGGAGTGCAAATTCAGTGAGACCCATGACGCAGACGTAAAGGTTAAGCTTGATGCTCAAGTTATCCCCAAGAGAGCGAGTTTTAAGTATCTCGGGTCTATTAGCCAGGATAACGGGGAGATTGACGAAGATGTCACACATCACATCGGAGCGGGGTGGATGAAGTGGAGGCTCGCTTTTGGTGTTCTATGTGATAAGAAGGTGCCGTTAGGACTTAAGGGTAAGTTTTATCGAGTGGTAGTTCGACCCGCTATGTTGTATGAGGCTGAGTGTTGGCCAGTCAAGAACTCCCATGTGCAGAAGATGAGAGTAGCAGAGATGAGGATGTTGAGATGGATGTGTGGCTGTATCAGCCGAGATAGAATTAAGAATGAAGCTATCCGGGACAGAGTGGGAGTAGCCTCCGTGGAGGACAAGATGCGGGAGTCGCGGCTGAGATGGTTCGGACATGTTAGGAGAAGAAGCATTGATGCCCCTGTCAGGAGGTGTGAGAGGTTGGCCATGGAGAGTTTGAGAAGGAGTCGAGGTAGGCATAAGAAGTACTGGAGAGAAGTGATTAGGGAGGACATGGCGCTGCTTCAGCTCACTGAGGACATGACACTTGATAGGAGGGTGTGGAGGTTGAGGATTAAGGTAGAGGGTTAGTAGGTAGTTTATAGCACTCAATGATAGGCTTAGTAGCATGCATTTCCCTTCATATTCTTTGATTTTTATTATGGTATGTGGTTTTGTTCGCCTCAGGTATCGTATTCCGTGCTGCTATTATTGGATACTGTTTTTTTTTCCTTCTTCTTCTTCTTCTTACCCTTCCTGAGCCGAGGGTCCATTGGAAACAACCTCTCTACTTGCATTAGGTAGGGGTAAGGTATGCGTACAGACTACCCTCCCCAGACCCCACATGTTGGGATCAAACTGGGTTTGTTGTTGTTATTGTTGTAAAGCGCTAAATATAAATCCTGAAATCTCATCTCCATTTTCAGGAGGGGGGACGGAAGGAGGGGGGAGTTCGAACAAGAAGGTCAATATTGTCAGTGTGGCTTTCTTGTTCAAGTAACATAAACCTAACATAGGTTTCATACGGTCATATTCTGTTAACCATAGCTTGCATATTTAGCATGAACTAAAAACAAAATAAAAAAAGCTCCTATTTACACAAAAGGCAATCAGCATAAAAATGATAAATTGTTGATCTTTACTATCTAAAATCTTATCTTCATGCTACTATGCCAAAAACAAGATTGAGGAGTGTCGGTGTATTCAACATATACTTTTATTAATCTCTTGTGACTCAATGATGATATATGAAATAGCACCAAAAAAAAACCAATAACTCCACATAACATAAAAAATAATGCACACATACACACAAAAAAAAAACACAGGTTTTTTCACTTATAAGAAAAGAAGAAACAAATTTTTTTTATTATAAAAACTAAAAAAAAAAAATTAGACATCTACTGGCTCGAGTAACAAATACGCAGACCCTAAAACTCAATTTTTTTAATGACTTTTGAGACACATGTAAAAAAACACACAAGGGAAAAAGAAATAGCTGCATACCCTCTGATGCTTCTGGTTTATATCTAGCTGTTCGATATTTCTGCATTATAAGAAATTGTATCAAAACTCCAACAGTTCAATAATACAGCATGTCTATATGTGAAAGTATCTAACTTTGAAAATGCAAAGAGCAGAACAAACCTGCAAATGGCTTTTTACGTGATAGATGGTCAAACCTTCAACTTTCATTAACTTCAGCACACCCTTGGGAGTAGCTCCTGTATTTCAAAGTAGAATTATCGAGCTAGACAACACTCCAATACTTATTTAAGATGCAAAGTAAGGAGAGCAAAGTACTTTCACTTCCACCAAGTTTGTTGACTGCTTCCACAAACGCTTCATGAAGTTCTGGTGTCCAACGCATTCGTTGCTTCGATGAAGCACCACTTGCAGTGGATGATGCAGGAACAATGGCAGATGTTTCTACAGATGCAGTAGGAATTTGCTGCAATGGTTGGCCTTGGTGTACTGGGAAATTTGAAGGTTGTTTTTGTTCCTTATATTGCATCTTTAATCACACAACAAAGAAATGTAAGGACCGTCTCATTTTTAATTATTAAAAGGAGAGTAAGAAAACAAAAGGCAAATTAAGATGAATAAAAATCCAGCAGTTGGTATAGAAAGAAAACTGACCTTTGGCTCGGCATCAGCAATGCTAGTATCTACCATGATGTCGTTCCAGTTAGAAGTCAGAGCATCATCATCATTCATTACAAGGTCAGCCCATTCCGGCCAATCACTTTGCTTACTAAGATCCTCAGATGGGATGCGACAATCACCTGTATTGCTACAATCTAGTTGAGTGTTGTGGACGGGGGTATTTAACGAGTAATCGAGGTAATCAGGCAACGACGCTGTACACCAGGGTTCATTATTTTCATTAAGATACTGGCTTGATGCTGCAGATTGAAGAACTCCGGAATTAGCTAATGGGATTAATGCCTCATTGTTTGTTGACTGAGAAATGAAAGGTATAGGTGCAGAATGCTCTTCATGAGGCAGAGCAGATGAAAAGTGAAGATTGGTGGAGAATCCTGATGGTGAGGACAACAAATGGCCGCCCGCCCCACTGTTTGAAGGCAATGAAGAAAGGACAGCCCTCGGCAACATAGGATATTTGTCCTCCAAGCTTGCTGGAAGCATAGGTAATGAAGAATGAGGTCCTGATGCTCCAAAATTACTGAGTTGATGTGCACCCGCCCTCTGGACGGATAAAGTAGGACGCGCCTCCATAACCTTTTTTAAGAATACCAAACACTACTAAATTCACCTTAAAGAGAATCTTCTAGCATCTCGGAAAAGGCTGGTTCCTGCATCACAAGAAAGGAAATGGAAAACTTAGAGAGCTAATAAGCACAAAACGAAACAGCATGCTAACAAGTTTCCTCAAAGATTGTTGACCATGGTACTTGGAAGTTAGAACTAGACTAAATCCTTTAGGTAAAAGGTATTGTTATTATTCTAAAGATTAGAAAAACCGAACAGATGATAGAGCTGAATTAAAATGCATGAAAACAAATTACTAAAACTGAAAAAGATGGTACAGGAGAAGATCAGTGTTCCCCCACTAGAATAAAATTTGACGGTGAAACATAGTTCATCAGCAGGAAACATTAAGCAAATGGTTGCATGATAGTTACAGGCTAAAACCAAAAAAATAGTTACAGTTTTCAAACATTAGATAGCTAACTTCATTAACAAGCAAAATCAAGCATAATATATTGCTAAACAGCTGGCACCAACATGTAGAATATCTTATATAGCTATAGTCATTCTGTGAGTATGATACTCTTTATGAAACTTGATGCTAGTATACATTTTAGGTTTCTAACCACCCAAGAGAAACCCATTACTGTCCTATTTTTAAGACATAGCATGTCCCGAAAAATAACTATGAACTGCATCATCATCGATGATAAAATGATCTGCCATAGAAATGCCAACGCAAAAGAAGTACTATGAAATATGAATTGTATGTTGACACTAAACCTTCTATAATATATGATGGATTTAAACCATGCAGGCGCATAGCTATTCTTAGGGAGGTAAGGACATAAAAAGAAGACTGACTCAACTTGAAGCATGCGTAGAGCTTGTGGTTTGGTAGAAAAAGGACTTACGCAAACATTACAAGACTAATGCAACATTTTGTTTCTGTTGAGGGGGAAATTGGGAAGGCAGACATCTAGTCCTCTTACAACTTGATATGAGATTGACAAAATCACACAATACAAGGAAAAAGCCCCAGTTCCTTCATAAAACCTGTCTATTCAGGACGGGCAACCAGTGCCAGAGTTCCTACAAGGGGATTCAAAAATAATACTAAAATGTCACACTAAGGTTCAGACCTGTAACCTCAAGCAATTTTTGACCCCCTTTATCACTAAGATAGAATCTTACCTTATGTCAAAGGGGGATTCAACAGTTTATATATAATCAAGAAATTTGTTTTTCCCTATTTACGCAATATAATTTCTTAGCGAAGGGGATTCAACTGAATCCCCGTCGCACAAGATAGCTCCGCCCCTGCCAGCCAACTTTCTTCATCTGTTGCCTTTTGTTTAGTATGAAGTTGATATCAAAGTTAATTTAGCAGAAGAATAATTAAAACAACCTAAAACTTCTGCTTTTACTTCAATGCCACAACCAAATAAACTGAATAAAAAAGTTCGCAGAATTTTAGACTACAAAGTCAAGATTTAAACTTTCAAATTTCTATCCAACAGTATAAAAAGATAATTAAATAACCGGAAACCAATTTAGCTGCTCAAATTAAATTAGACCAACAACTCAAAATTAAAATTAAAAAAACAATAACAAATAAAGCTACAGTAATGCATGGATACATTATAATTCCTAGTTCGCATCAATTATATTTTGTTGAATTAACAAATAAGAAACCTAAAAATTCGGATTATTTCAACAAAATTTAATGAAGATGAAGAAAAAGGTTTAAGAAATTAATACCTAAAAATTCGAGGGTTCCGGTCGCCGGCGAATTTGCAAGGAAAATGAACGGTGACGACTGAAATTTTGTACAAAACAACAACAAAATACTGATTGTATAAATCTGTATGTAAATGGCATATAATATAATAAGAGTCCTATTCTAAGAAAAAAACCAAAAAAGAAAAAAAACAAATTAAAATTGAAGCCAAGTTAGGAAAAAAAATAGAGACATCTTCTTTGACTTGGTTTGTTTCTGTATTACTTTTTTTTTTTTAAATAAAAACCAGAAAAGATAATTAATTAATTAATTCCTTACTTATCGAATATATATGTATCTTTCCTTCTATTTCCTTTTCTGCGGCAAATTGAATTCATTTCAAAAATATTTTTCTTTTTAAAAAATTAACAAGCTATTTATTAATACTACTTTTTTTTTTTGGGTCAAATTTTTCGTTACAACTTCAATCAATGAAGTCTTACTTAAGTGTGACGTTTAAGAGAAAGATAAAATAGTTTAACAAATATTTTTAAGATTAAAATTATTAATTTTATTTTTTGAGGAGTGTGTAAAAACTTTACAAGATAAATAATATGGACCTAAATAGTAATTTTTAAAGTAAAATTATTGAATTTGATGAGCAATAAATTATTCGGTGGGTGTTGGGGGTAAATAAAAAGCAAAGTGGGAATATGACAGTGAGGGATCCTACTTTATAAAAGGCATGCAAATTGGATAATGAGTGGACAGCTTTATGGGTACACGTGTGGTAAAAAAAACTTTCATTATGAAATTTAATTAATTTTATAAAATCTCCTCGCTAAGCACTAGTCAACTTTTGGGGTGTACGAATAGTACAGTAAAATTTAATTAATTTTATAAATTCTTCTCGCTAAGCACCAGTCAACTTTTGGGGTGTACGAATAGTACCGTAAAATTTAATAAATTTTTATAAATTCTCATCGTTCAGCACTAGTCAACTTTTGGGATGCACGAATAATACTGTACAATTTAATTAATTTTTATAAAATTTCATCGTTCAGCACTAGTAACTTTTGGAGTGTACGAAGAGTACCGTGAAATTTAATTCATTTTATAAATTCTCGTCGTTCAACATTAGTCAACTTTTGGAGTGTACGAATAATACCGTAGGGGCCAATATGGCACTGACCGGCTAAGACTCCCGTGTAATAAAAATGGATTGAGTCGGTATTTGTTTACAAGAGGCGCACTCATATGCCTTTCGAGGTTCACCTTTTCTGTTGTTTAGTGAACGATATGAAGTGTATGAAATTTTTGTTATAATCCTAGTGTTCGACTCAGTTTATATATATTTCGACTAATTTTACGAAATATATGTTATTTTTTACTAGTATAAATACCGGATAACTCTGTCTATCAAAACATGAATGATTGAAATTAAAGAAATCGGCTAATACTTCTGTCTCTGCTAAATAATTTATGAATTTTGTTCATCTTTAATTATATTTAATAATAAATCTAATTATGGTAAATCTTCTAAGATAGAAATTTCTTAATACTGAATCCAGCTAAGTTAATACCAGAAATATAGATATTTGATTCAGTAGGCCAGAATGGGATTTTTTTTGTGCCCTTCGTTTATTTGTTCTTCTTCTCTTGTTTTTAAATCATTTACCATGTAAATAAAGAGGTTTTAAAAAAAAAAAATCAAAATACCAACCAAATAAAGTAATAAAAAACGACGTGCATTTTTTTTTAAAGATTCATTTGGTATTATTATAACAACAACAATTCAGCCGATTTCTATAATTAGGGTCTTGGGAGGATAATATGTACGCATTCTTACTCCTATCCTGGAAAAGGCCGAAAAACTGTTTCAGATAAATTATTTGGTATTAAAATTAAAAAAATTTAAGAATTGATTTGGTCTGATTTTAAACAAAAGCAAGAAGTTTGAAAGGAAACTGAACCAAACAACTAATCATATATGACATAAGATATTATATAATTTTTTTATATTATTTAATTTTTCCATGATTTTCTTCTTTTTTTTCTCTTTCCTCCTTTGGACTTTGGCATAATGCTTCCAACATTTGATTTTGTAGTTTAAAAAAATGCACATTCTGTTTCGATAAATCAAGAAACCAAAATTTGAATTTACATAAAAGGATTCGAGCAATTTAATATTCGTAGTAAATATGGAAATATCAGATTGTATATCCAGAAAATCGTCGCAATATTATTTATGAAGCTAAAGAGTTGGTCTGATCACTGCTCAAAATATTTATCTGCATAAAATTTCTCTCTCCTTTCTATTGTTCAGTAAAAATTTATCTGCATGAGTATTTAATGAAATTATACTAACTTATAATGCTAAGTGAGATTGTAAATTAATTAACTATAACTTAGTGATAGTTATTTTTATGAAATATTTATTAAATTAGTGTAAATATATGATACATATAAATAATTATGTTGTTATATTGTGATGGAGGAAAACAAGAAAGGTCATTTCATAGATATGCATTTAGCGAGGAATAATAATTTGATTCGAATATATTAATGGATAACGACAATTCACAACCAAAGCAAAAGTCATACAATTGCATGCACAAAGAATCTATGCGAATTCATTAAAATAGTGTGTAAGTTAATATTTTTGTCCATATTTGGTTGGTACATAAAAATATGATCAACCACAATAATGTATATATATAAGATGTTATGTTAGCGGTGTCAGCCTATTAATATGGTTCGTCTAGTAAACAAATTTGAATTTTGAATTGTGTTGGTTTTAAAGTATTGTTTTTTGTCCCAAATTAATGTGTATATATATATATATATATATATATTAAATCTTATTCCCTCTCATACACATGTAAATTATATAAAATGAAAACATTCAAAGTTGTCATGACTTTTTATTTAGACACTTGAAATAAATTTTTTTCTGATTGAACACATGTACTTAACACACATTTTGCTTGACATGATTGTTCGCGTGAGTGGCGCCGTATAAACAAAATTGTAGGTTTTGATGCGACTATAGTTTGCTAACAAGTGAACCACAATTAGTAGGTTTTTCTTACCGAAAATAGAGTAATTACAAATAAAATTGTGTATGAACATATATTTATGCCTCAAAAAACTCTTAAAGCATCAATAGAGGACAATGAACATGAGAATTATATAGGTGCAACTCACGCTATGAATCATGTCAGCAAAATATGTTTGATTGTCACACTTCAGGCCCAACAAATGTTCAATCGGACTAAAATCAACTTGAGGTGTTTAAATGAAAAATGATGGCAGTTTTAGATGTATTCAGCCTTATTTTAGTGACGATTTTTTGATAGACTGATAATGATGCACTACCAATTCATAGGCTTTTTGTGTGTGTTTCTTTTTAAATAGAGAACAAACAGATTCGAGCGGAGAACCACCAAGAACTGTGATGGAATGCATGACTTATTCATCTTTAACCAATAGAACAAAATCTTGATAGAAAGCACTATTCTCTTTAACATGCCTTACACATAATATACTGGAGTTCCAGTATAATATGCCGGTCCAACATAATATGTTGGAAGTTCATATACAGGTACTCCAATTTCCAGTATATTATACTGGAACATTTTGAATGTTGGAGTTCCAACATAATATGCTGGAAGTTCATACACAAGTACTCCAATCTCTAGTATTATGCTGGAACATTTCGCGTGTTGGAGTTCCAGCATAATATCCTGGAAGTTCATACACATGTGCACCGATCTCCAGTATATTATGCTGGAACTTTCCATATTGCAGCAAAATAATGACTATTTTTCAGTGACAACGTTGGCTATTTTTGAATAACCAATCCAAAAACTGGCTAGTCCGTGCTATTTTTACTATGGGTAAAAGTATTGGACTCAAGAGGTCTACCCGAAAAGCATTCAATTTGGTCCCTCTCAGGAAATTATATTCAATAATCTTGGGTAAAATTTGCGTGTGGTAATCACTAATAAAGGTGGTGTTTATTTTTTATCCAACATTTCTAATGCTGAGCAAAAAAAACCACTACTCTATTAAAATTGATTTGAAAAGACTGTTTTGCCCTTTATTTACTTCTTATATGTTAAAACCCTTGTTTTATTCAAAAAGAGGGAAATTGTGAGGCAAACTTTTCAGAGCTCTTTACCATATTTGCATTCAAATCACTTTCAGTTGATCTTTCCTTCGTCATCTTCTCTATACGATTGAACTCGTAATTTATCGAACTCGAACCAATTGCAGTTGTTTTATTTGATTTATTTACTTTTTAGTTTTTGTATATGTTTAATTGAGATCAATGTTGTGTGTTGCATGAAGTATGTTTGAAATTTCGAAAATAACGATTATAAGTTGATTTTAGTGTCGAATAAGGATCGAATTTTTGTGATAATGTTATTCAGTAGTTTTTTTGTTTGTGGTTCAATCAATATATTTGATTATGTAAGGATATTTTATGAAAATAGTCATTCGAATTCATAAGCTATCTGTGTTTATGAATTTTTAGTTAAATGTGTTCATAAAAGTTAAGGACGAAGGACTTGGATCCAAAGTTAAGGACTGAAAACTATAAGTTAAGGACCTATTGTCCTTAACTTTTTAACTTGAACTTTTAAGTTAAGGACTTAAAATTATAAGTTAAGGACCTGTTGTCCTTAACTTTTTAACTTGAAACTATAAGTTAAGGACCGTTGAACTTGAAACTTGAAGTTAAGGACTGCTTATCCTTAACTTTTGAACTTGAAACTTGAAGTTAAGGACTGCTTGTCCTTAACTTTTAAACTTGAAACTTGAAGTTAAAGACTGCTTGTTCAAATCTTTTATGTTCTTTTTCCTTCTTTGTAGTGTTATAATGGAAGGAGATCGTGTATTCTAGTTTAATGTTTTATGTTCTTTTTCCTTCTTTGTAGTGTTATAATGGAAGGAGATCGTGTGTTCGAGTTTAATGTTTGGCGAAACCTCATGAGCTATTAGAAAGGAGATCTACAATATAAGGAAATGATAAAAAGTTTTTTGTCAAACCGACAGTGGAAGAAATTAAGGGATGGTATTTTCGGGAACTTTTTCAAGTTACAAAGTGTGAAGTTTTCTGGTAAACTTATTCACTGTCTATTACTTTCTGAAATTGTAAGTAATGACGCTAATTCGATGACGTTCAAGGTTTTTGACCATGAACTTAAGTTTACACGGGAAGCATTTAATATAATCACTGGTTTGAACTGTTCTTCTACACTGGATATTAAAGGTTTGGATGAAAAAGAGAATAGGCTTTTGAAAGTCTATTTCCCTGGAATGGATCGTATTGAGTTAGGTGATTTGTATGATTTTATTTGTAGCCAACCAGATGGTACAGATTCGTCATTTGAAGGCAGCGATGATGATGCTGTGAAATTAGCAACAATATATTTTGTTGAATCTGTTTTGTTGGGTAAGCGGAAGAGTAGGAACGTATCTGAGAAGTTAATGAAAATTGTAGATGATGATCTACTTTGCTCTTCATTCAACTGGGGCTCTCTATGTTATGAAACATTATTAAAATCATTGAAGAGTTGTTTGAAGCCCAATGAGAATGAGAATGAGAATGAGAAAAAGAAAGAGAAAGAGAAAGATAAAGACAAGGATAGCTACACTCTACTTGGCTTTCCTTTTGCCTTTTGTGTTTGGATTATGGAAGTGTTGCCAATTTTCCAAGAAAAATAATTTGTTAACTTTCGAGAATGTGGCTATCCTCGGATGTTATGTTATTCAGACATGGAATATCCACAATATGATTCTCTGTGTAAAAGATACTTCCATAATGAAAGTGTAAGTTAATCTAATTACTCGATTTTTTTTTGTTTATGTTTTTTAGTTCTATAACTTATGTGCTTTTTTTCTTATATAATAGTTGTATAAATTGATCGAGGTGACACCATTTATTACTTGTGAAGAAGATGCGGAGGCTGTTACTGTGCATGAGCCATTTTCTCAAGATCAAAGCTCAATGCCTTCTTCCACACAATTTGATGAAGTCATTCTTAAGGAAATTGTTAAAGTAAGTTTTCTGTCTTTTAATAACATTAGTTTTTTATTTGATTGTTTTTTGCTTAAGAGACTTTTTTGTTTTTATGGTTTTTGATTCAGAGATTATCAGAGCAGTTTAAAAAGGATCTACAGGCTGAAGTTACTAGAATAAATCAAAATATATCAGTGACAAAAAAAAAAAGATTGTAAATGATATGAAGGTAATATCATTAATTTCAGTTATTTTAAAGTTAAGGACACCAATTCAAAGTAAAGACCTATTGTCCTTAACTTTTTAACTTGGAATTCAAAGTTAAGGACTGTCTGTCCTTAACTTTTTAACTTGGAATTCAAAGTTAAGGACTGCACGTCCTTAACTTTTTAACTTGGAATTCAAACTTAAGGACTGCCTGTCCTTAAATTTTCAACTTGGAATTCAAACTTAAGGATTGTCTGTCCTTAACTTTTTAACTTGGAATTCAAACTTAAGGACCAAGTGTCCTAAACTTTTTAACTTGGAATTCAAACTTAAGGATTGTCTGTCCTTAAGTTTCTAATTTAGTTTCTTTCACAGGATTTAAAGAAAGTATAGGATCAAAGATCGATTCTTTGTTGAAGATTTTTGTGAAAGATGATGAACGAAACATAGGGAGAGAATCTAGTGTTCCAATTAGTAAAAATGGAGTTGATGATTATGGTGATGGTACAGAACCTACTGTGACAATTAACAAAGATGCATGTGGTGGTGAACGTAATGATACGAATGTGCATGCAAAAGTTCAGTATGAAAGCGATTATAGAGATGCACATCTAGATGATGAAACTGTTATTGGCACTAAAATTGGGAAAGGTTAGATATAGATTATGAATTTTTTGTCATTGAAATTTATATTAAATAGAATTTATATTAAATAGCGTAATACATATAAACTTTTTTGTGTTACAAATATATGTAGAATCTATTGATGGAGTGGAAATTCAAGATGTTGTAGAATTTCAAGAGCAGGAAAATCCAAAAGAGACGGGAGTAACAGAGAAAATCTGTAAATGTGTAGTGCAATCTCAGGATTTAGAAAGTCCATTCGGAACAAGTTTAAGTGAGATTGTATGCAAATGTTTTGAAGGAACATATGATATGTCTACACCTCTCACATATAAAGAGAAGTTTGGATTTCAAAATTCTGCCAATCAAGGTTAGATGGAATTTTCATGTTTTGTTGAATGTTAATTTTAGTAAATTATTAGAATGGGTATTAATTGTAAATGCTACAAAATCTTTTGAAGCTGCAAGGGAAGAAGATGGAGTGGAGTATCAAGAGATAACTGGAGTACAATCTCAAGATTTCGAAAATACCAAAGGAACAAGCATAAGCGAAGAAAATGCTATTGAAGATAATGATTTAACTGGGATCATCTTGACAGTTGCAAAAGGTTAGACAATGGTTTTTTTTTAAATTTTATACATAACAAGTACTATTTGTGTTTGCTCTTTTAAATATTTTATAGAATCTTGTGAACTTGCAATTGAAGAACATGGAGAAGAGTTGCAAGATAAAGAAAATGTGCAGTTGGAAGATATAGAAAATGCAACCAATATGTCAGCTCAATCGTCTGTTGAAAAAATACAAGAAGGCAGTGTGAACGAGACATGTATTGATTGTCTGCTAAATATTATATTCATAATTGAAACTCCTGACAACTTGCAGAAAACTAATGTGTATATATAGTTTTGTTTGCAGAGCAAAATAAATATGAAACTCTTAACCAATATACTAGGAAAAAGAAGAGAGGTGATAGTATTGGTTATGATGGTCCATCATTTTCTATTCTTACTCCTACTCCTCCAAGTACACAAATGAACATTGATGAGGGTTTGCCTATGGATGTTGAAGGAAATGTTGAAGAAGAGCTTGGTCGAGGCAAAAGGAATAAGATGCTTAGTTAGCAGTTGAAATCTCATTTTGAACAAGAAAGAAAAACAACAAAATCGATGGCACAAAATGAAAATACTCCCAACAATTCAGGCTGGATAAAATCAAAATATACTCGTAAATGTATTTTTCATTATGCCAAAGATGATACAAAATTATTGAAGAAATTCATTGCGTGGTTGGGCAAGGAGAAAAGGAAAGGTCGCAAAAAAACGTAAGTCCCTTAATGTATTTTATTATTTGTTAATTGCTTAAATTTGTGTCCTTAACTTGTGAATTTAAATTGAGGACTAAGTGTATTGATTTTGAAATTCCTAAAGTTAAGTGTCCTTAAGTTCTGTGAATGTAAGTCTAAGTTTAGCACCAAGTGTCCTTAACTTTAGAACTTGGAAATCAAAGTTCAGGACCAAGTGTCCTTAACTTTTCAACTTGAAACTCAAACTTCAGGATCATGTGTCCTTAAGTTTTCAACTTGAAAATTAAACTTCAGGACCTAGTGTCCTTAAGTTTTGAAGTTGAAAATCAATCTTCAGGACCTAGACTCCTTAACTTTTGAACATAGAAATCAAAGTTCAGGACCAAGTGCCCTTAACTTTACAACTTCAAAATCAAACTTCAGGACCTAGCGTCCTTAAGTTTTCAACTTGAAAATCAAACTTCAGGACCTAGTGTCCTTAACTTTTGAACATGGAAATCAAAGTTCAGGACAAAGTGTCCTTAACTTTTCAACTTCAAAATCAAACTTCAGGACCTAGTGTCCTTAAGTTTTCAACTTGAAAATCAAACTTCAGGACCTAGTGTCCTTAACTTTTGAACATGGAAATCAAAGTTCAGGACCAAGTGTCCTTAACTTTTCAACTTGAAACTCAAACTTCAGGACCATGTGTCCTTAAGTTTTCAACTTGAAAATCAAACTTCAGGACCTAGTGTCCTTAATTAGGAAATGAGGACTAAATTATAATTTTCATAGTTTCAAAATTTTCAGGGGACAAATTGATATATATGCTGATGATAATAGTGTGAGGAAGAATCCATACAAATTGTATCAGCTAAAAATCAGTAGCAAAATGTTCTTCCTTGAGCTTTCACATAGTAGCTTAGTACTTGATGATAAGGTTTGATAATTCGCAAGGCATTTATTTTCTTTATTCTTAATTTATTGTTTTTTAAATTATTTTATGACTGATGGATTTATTTTATTTTTTGCTTTTTTATGAAGCATATTGACATTGCCCTATATTATTTGAGAAAGAATGAATGCTACCACCCTCGCGATCATCCTTTTCGTTGCACAACTACAGATATAATTTTTGATAACTATATGTTACAGATATATAAGGAATTCAATGAAGATGTTACAGATATCTTTTGGTGTGGTGATAATCAATTGGTTCTGACACCATATGTGTGGGGTGACAATCGTCGATGTGGAATTGCTTGGACAGAGGTTGACAAAATCTTTTTTCCATGTCGGCTTCCTTCAGAAGAAGATAATGTTGTGACACATTTTTTGTTGGGGGTATTGGACTTGAATGAGAAAAAGATTTATGTGTATGATTCAATATATAGTGAGCCATATGAGGCAGGAATGAAACACATTGAGATGTATGCACGCATGATCCCCAACTTGCTAAAGTTCTCACAGTTTGATAAAAATCACAAGTCTTTTGGAAATGCATTCAACAAATTTGACATTCAGTGGAAAAGATCACCACACCAAACTGGATCGTACGTGTTGTTATTTGTTATATAATTTATATGCACTTTAGATTTATTTTTTAATTGACTCCATATCTTAAATTTTTCATAGGACTGATTGTGGTGCATTCCTAATCAAATATGTGGAGTTGTTGATGATGGGAAAGGATGTCGAGAAATTCCAACCTGAAGACATAAAAGAGTTCAGAAAAGAACTTGCAGCAAATCTTTGGGCACATGGAGAGTGGAAAAGAAATTCTGATTATGATACACCACCAGAAAATGTTGGGGACGACTATGATAGTGAAAATAAAACTTGTTGTCCGAAGGAGTTGTAGTTTAGTTGTAAAGAAACTTAGTTGTAGTTGATTTTTTGTAAAGAATCCATATGAATTCTGAAATTTCTTGTAAATTTTTTGTAGATTTTTGTTTGCATAGCGTAATTTTTTGTCACAGCTATGCAAAATTACAATTTCAGAAGTAATATGAAGGCATCATGTTTTTAATTTCTTTGTTTCTGTCAAGTATTGATTTGTCTATTTTCAAATTCAAAGTTAAACATGTTAGTGGAAGTTAAGGACAACTTGTCCTTAACTTTTAAACTTGAAAGTTTAAGTTAAGGACTGTCTGTCCTTAACTTTTGAACTTGAAAGTCAAAGTTAAGGACAACACGTCCTTAACTTTTAAACATGTAAGTCTCCTTAACTTATAAACTTGTAAGTGGAAGTTAAGGACTCCCTTTCCTTAACTTCTGAACTTGAAACTTAAATTTAAGGATTGTCGGTCCTTAACTTTTGAACTTGAAAGTCAAAGTTAAGGACAACACGTCCTTAACTTTTAAACATGTAAGTCGAAGTCCTTAACTTATAAACCTGTAAGTGGAAGTTAAGGGCTCCCTGTCCTTAACTTCTGAACTTTGAAATCAAAAGAAAAAAAAAGAACATAAGCGGAAGAAATTTTGAAGATTCAGACATCTGCTCAAATAAGAATAATCTAAATGAATCAAATTCATAACAAAAGCTTAAAAGAGTCAATAAATATACTCTTCTCTATGCTTCCTAGAAAATGGATGGACTGCCGGATAATATATACAAGCTGTTCTATTATGACCAATTCTTCTGCAACGACCACATTTGAATGATATTTTTGATGACTCGGAAACTGGAATATTCCTTTTCTTCTGTCTTCTACCTGGTTGCACTTTGAAATCTGGAGGTTTCATAATTTGTGACTTAACACTCTCTGGTACAATCCAAGAATCAGTATGTCCTATAGGATGTATTTGTCTTTCATATATTTTCAGCCAAGATTCCTTTAAGTACCAGTGTGAGAAAAAGTTGGACTTCTTGATGTTTCTCTTCTCAATAGCTGCAATTGCATGTATGCATGGTAATTCATCAAATTGAAACTGAAAACAATCACATGTTCTTTTGTTTAAGTCCACCAAGAAAGTAATCCCTTCTTCTTCAACTCTAGAACGCCATGAATCAACAGGGAAGACCTTCAATGTTGAAAACTTATAAGTTAGTATATTATGTTAAATTATATTAAAATAATAACCTAAACATAGAACATAATACATACATTCAAAGTAAATGCTAAATCTATCTTTTTCTTCAATTCCTCTTCTACCCAACAAGAAACATCATAAAAAGTTCCTTCTGCTTGATTTCTTCTTTGATAAAACCAACGTTGTAGCTTCACTTGGATGAAATCCATCATTCTTAATATAGGCAGCTCCCTTGCTTGTAATAGGACAGAATTCATTGACTCAACTATGTTTGTTGTGAGCATGTCATATCTTCGTCGTGGACTACAAGAACGTGCCCACCTTTCCGGTGGTTCTTCCATCAAGTAGTCATAAGTCTTTTTATCTACTTTTGCTATCTCTGACATGTAAAGATCAAATTCTTTGCGCCTGTATACTCTTGCAGCACTTTGAAAAAGTTTTATGACCTCACTTTTCACTTTCCTTCGCTTTAGGTTCTGCTCCAAATGATAGATACAAATCCCATGGTGGCTTTCAGGATATACCTCTGCAATATGCAATAGCTTGATGTCAAATCATTAAAACACCATGAAATTTTGACTTCAAAAAAGTTGCATCAACAACAATCACTGGTCTACAATGATTCCAACCAGCTATTGATGATCCATATGTATAAAACATATAAACAAACCTGAAAATACAGTATAAAAGAAAGTGAACAGAAGTTAAGGACAGGCAATCCTTAACTTCTAAACTTGAAAGTCAAAATTAAGGATTGCATGTCCTTGACTTTTAAACATGTAAGTCGAAGTTAAGGACTACCCGTCCTTAACTTATAAACCTATAAGTGAAAGTTAAGGACTCCCTGTCCTTAACTTCTGAACTTGAAAGTCAAAGTTAAGGACTGCGTGTCCTTAACTTTTAAACATGTAAGTTGAAGTTAAGGACTGCACGTCCTTAACTTATAAACTTGCAAGTGGAAGTTAAGGACCCCCTGTCCTTAACTTCTAAACTTGAAAATCAAAGTTAAGGATAGATTATTTACCTGTTGTTGTCATCTATCTTTATGTTAGTATATGTTCCCGGGTTTTTACTTCTCATCATATACAAGTATGAAGACAATAATTCATAATTCTCTTCAGGAGTTCCTCTTATTAAAGCAGAAGCATGTTGAATAGCACGCCACGCCTTGTGATAACCAATGTCTAATCCATGCAATTTTTGCATTTCTGCCATGACAAAAGCTGGTGTAACTTCAAACCTTGGGTCTCGAAGATTGTCAATAATGTAACCACTAATCAACTTTGAAGTTGCATGCCTTTGATCAGCTTTCATAGTGTTAACTGCGCAGTCATGATTTTTCTCGATCTTTACTATCTTGAACAATGTTGAATCTTTAATTCTGAAAGCACGCACACTCCACCCACACCTATCATCATTGCANCGTTAATTATACTTTTCTTTTTATCATATATTGATCCCACTTTTATTTCATCCAACGAAGCATTTTCTCTTAATATCGTAGTTGGGGATTCTTTTTGTTTCGAATTTGACCTTCGTCTAGTTAGTTGAGTAGAAGTTTTTTCAGCAACTTCTTCGATTGTTGGTGCACTCTCTAAGAATTGAATACCCAAAGCTTGTTCGTTGTCAATCTCTAGAATGTTTTGTCCTTCAACTTGAATAGAATCAAATGTTTGAAGCAACTCTTCAGTTATTGGTTGAGCTTCAACCATATCTATTTCCATTATTTGTTGGCATTTGTTTTGATTGTCATGTTCAGTTTCTCTGTTGACATTTTCAAGGGTGCTTGTTGATCCAAAATCTTTTTCTGAAATATCAACAATGAAACGACAGCCCTTGAAGAGTGAATGAGTTTTTAGTAACTCTATACATGTATGAAGATCTAAATATTTGGATACAAGTATTCCCTTGCTTGTTCCCAGGTTGATATCAAACCATATCATTGCTTCAAACTTGTCTCTATCCAATTCAATAACTTCAAAGATTTGTTTAATGAAATCTTCAAACTGAATTGCCTCAGGTACTAGAAAAAGCTTTGTTTGATGATCAAGATACTTATAGTCTTCAGTCCATTTACCATTAAATGCAACTATAATGCATATTATTTCCATCCTGCAAGTCAAGAGCAATCCTTGTATAATTAAGAATAGATACTGTAAGTTAAGGACCAAATGTCCTTAACTTTGAACTTGAAATTCAAAGTTAAGGACCAAGTGTCCTTAACTTTTGACACATGAAAATCAAACTTCAGGACCTAGTGTCCTTAAGTTTTGAAGTTGAAAATCAAACTTCAGGACCTAGTGTCCTTAAGTTTTGAACATGGAAATCAAAGTTGAGGACCTAGTGTCCTTAACTTTTCAACTTGAAAATCAAACTTGAGGACCTAGTGTCCTTAAGTTTTCAATTTCAATATAAACTTCAGGACCTAGTGTCCTTAACTTTTCGACTTCAAAATCAAAGTTAAGGACCAAGTGTCGTTAACTTTTGAACTTAAAAATCAAACTTCAGGACCTAGTGTCCTTAACTTTTTTAAACAATTTTCAAAACTATGACAATATTTCCGTAATATTCAGAACAACAGCAAAAAAGTTAAGGACATTGTGTCCTTGACGTTTTCAAATTTGAAACGGGGACACCAAATCCTTAACATTATGTCCTCATTTTTTATCGAATTATTACAGCACGCGATGTTCTTAAGTTTATCAATCAAGAAATTCAAAAAAAATCTAATTCATAGTAAAGAAATAAAAATCAATAGAAACACACAAAATCATAACTTACTGTAAATTTATGTTGATTTTTGGACGAGAAAGTTGAATATTATGGTTTGAAATCGGAGGGAGAAGCTTCTGCAATTCGCGATCACAGTCGGGTAAGTTGAATACTATTGCATTGCTGCTGCTGAAGTTAATTGTGGTGATCGTTAATAAAAGCTTAGGTATAACTTATAAGTTATAGCTGAAGGATATTTTCGTCCAGTCAGGTAAAAGTTCATTAAACTAATGGCTAAAGAATAAATACATTTAAAATACTAGCTTTAAAATAAAGACAGCTTCTATTAGTGGCTATTTGTACACATACCCCTAATCTTGGAAATGGATGATCTTAAACTTTTGGCCCTCATTTTCCTCATTAGCAAACCTTCAAGGCCAAAAGTTAAAAATTTTGTCCATGGCCAAGCGAGGCCAAAAGTTTAAGGGTGTGTTTGGTATGAAGAAAAATATTTTTCAATTTTTTCATGTTTGGTTGGATTAAATATTTTGAAAAATATTTTTTTTATCAACTCATTTTCCTTCAATTGGAGGAAAATATTTTCCTTATCAAGAGAAGAGAAAATATTTTCTAAAACTCCTTCTCAATCTTCCCCACCCTATTTTATACCCTCACCAACCCACCCCACACCCCTACACCCACCCACCTAACCCCACCCCATGCCCTCTCCAAAAAGATTTTTTTCCATCACCACCCACCCCGCAAAAAAAGATTTACTTCTTTTGTAATTTTAAATTTTTGTTTTTTGTTTTTCTACATCACCCAACACCACTCCCACCCCCACCACACAATGAATAAGATTACTAGTTTTTCAAAAAAATTATTTTTTTGGAAAATATTTTTTACAGAAAACATTTTCCATTATACCAAACACACCCTAAGATTATCCACTTCCTAAGTCAATCTTGTAAATCACCTCAGTCCCTCTCACTCCCTTTAAGTATACGAGAAAACTTTCAATCTAGACAACTGCTCATACAATTATATGAAGACTACATAATTCCCCGGTGGTAATTTTTTGAAACCTAAATAGCCATTTTTCTAACTGTTTAAATTAAAAATAATCGGCGGATTAATAATATATGTATCATTGTATATAATTAATGTATAATATATATATATCGATTAGGAAAAGTGAGCAGTGAATCTAGCTGGATATGGTGTAAAAATACCTAATTTTTTCATCTATGTTAGTTTCTAAATACAACATCCGTAAGAACACATACAAAGTAGTCAATAATTACCGACTCTAAACAAATGATTCAGCAAAATATTCTGTATAAAATAGGAAAAGATCTCCAGCTAGTAGTGTAAATGCCTAATTTTTGTTTTTTGTTTTGTTTTTCTTTTACCTTATACTTTTGAATAATTATTTTTGTGTGTTTGTAGATTTTTAAAGTATTAGATTTTTAGTTTAATTAGTTTGTTAAGGGGTTTAAGGGACTGGGCTTTGCTTTTTGAAGAAGAAATTGGCCCAAAAATGGACCAAAATCAGCAGCCCAAAGCACCTGACCCGCCCAGCTC
>ML414958.1:0-10261 GCA_005239525.1 Nicotiana knightiana
CTCTCTCTCTCTCTCTCTCTCTCTCTCTCTCTCTCTCTCTCTCTCCCTCTCTCTCTCTCCAGACCTACACAGATGCAGGAACACGCGTCGAAATTATAATTACTGATTACATAGGTATAAATATGTATATGTATGGTGTATATGTGCTTTGTTTTCACTCAGCGAGTAGTTAGGTATCTCTCTGCGTTTGCTCAAGGATACTTTTTTTGTTTGTAGCTTCTTTGGGTCAATCTAATTATGGATACTCTGGGAGCACTGGCTTTGGCTACTGAACCACCAACTGACCATCTTATGCATAGACCTCCTGTTGGTCGAAGGTCAGTGGGAACTCCATAGGAATTTAATATATTATCTCCTTATATTCATAATATTTTTTATAATTTCGAGTTGTCGCAAAATGAATTATGCCACAGAGCCTGCTAGATTGAGTTTTTTAATGGTGCATGATAATGATCAGTACATCTATTAATATTTCTGGGAATGTAAGCTTGAAGCATGTTTTTTTCTTCTCCTTTCTCCATTAACTTTTTATGTGTAGTAGATAATGACTCACTGTATTCTATAGTATTGAGAAGAAATTAATGTATTGCTAGATGCATCTTTTTCCATTTCTCATGATGTGTTCTTCGAAGTCTTTCATTGGCGTCTTCCATTGTATGACGGTTCAACTAATTTTGAGGGACATTCCTGGTGTTCTTATGCATCAACATTTTATCCACTTATTTTCCAAAAGGGAATCAAGAAGTTGATTTTACTACTAATTGGTTTTGTTAGCTTCTCTGTTTGTTTAATGGCAGAACTCCTCGCTTGCAGGAGTAAGATTCATCATGGGACAGATATACTTTATCTAAATGAAATTCGATTGCACCTTCTGTATGTCTCCCAATAGTTCTGATGGTTTTCTAGTTCACGGCTGTGTATATGATTCTTATGGGGAAAAAAAAGCCAGACACAGAGTGTTTTGCTTTTTTACTGTGTTGCAATAATTTATTCAGGCTATTTACATGCTCTGATACTATCATTTGTGAAACTTAGGGAACCTCTGGTAACAAATATCCTGTGGAGGAACTTGTTTATTCAGGTCTGGCCTTACTAATATAAGACATTATTGTTTCATTTTATCTTGTTATTCACCTTAAAGAAGAAACTTTAATAGCATGTCTTTTTTTTATTAAAAAAATCATTATTTTTCTTTTCTGCAGGCTCTCTACCAAGTCGGAATCCTTCTTGTTCTCAATTTCCAGGGCAAGAGTATTCTCAGCTTAGAGCATGATGACCCAAAACATGCTAATATGGTGAAGAATACCTTAATTTTCAACACATTTGTTTTCTGCCAAGTAAGTTTTTCCATCTAAATGCAAAGCAGAAGAAGGTTGTGTCTGAGATGTCATTAAAATTTTATTCTCTTATCTGATGAAAAAGGAAAAGTGTGTATGCTGTGTATTTTTTTAAATGGTTATCCCATCCCCTCTGTCGATAATCTTCTTTCTTCACTTGTCTTATTCAAGGCTAGATTACAAATCAAGCCTCAGACATCTAACTAGTTCAAATACAGATATTCAATGAGTTTAATGCTCGAAAGCCAGATGAAATTAATGTCTTTACTGGCGTTACCAAAAACCCCCTCTTTACTGGGGTTGTGGGAACTACTTTCATTCTTCAGGTGAGAGATCATCAACTACGCAGATAAAGGTTTCTGATTAGAATTCTTTCATTTTGTTTTGTCACTGACTATCATATTCCTCCATACAACAGATCATTATCATTGAGTTCCTTGGAAAATTTACATCAACAGTTGGACTCAGTTGGAAACTATGGTTGGTTTCGCTTGCCATTGGTATTATCAGGTAGCGTACAGCAGGATTTTGTGGGTTATTGTTGGTTTGACTAGACATTATCTCACACATCTCAACATCTTTGTTTATTGTCACAGCTGGCCTCTTGCAGCTGCGGGAAAATTGATCCCAGTTCCGAAGACCCCCTTGGCTAAGGTCTTCATCAAGTCGTATCAGCGATGCATTGCAGCTCGTAATGCATAAACAAATTCTTTTGGCTCAGTTGTTGCATGCAGATCTACTGTCCTACTAGATTGTATACATGTATAGTACATACAAATAGCAATTGATAGTTGCTGTATAGGAAGAAAAAAGAACCCAAAAAACATTGAGATAGACATTAGAAACCAAACCTAGAGTATGTTGTTTATAGCACATGGCAGATATGTCCACTAGGTTGTATACAATGTAGGATTTTAGTATTTGATAATTCTGAAAAGGAAGAAAAGAGAACCCAAAACAAAGATTGAGATAGGCAGGCATTACAAAGCATCCCGGAAGTATGTTGCTTATTATAGTACATGATAACTATGTTTTTGTTTTTTATACAGAAGGGGAGTAAGTATAAGTATAAATCTTGTTAAAAGCAATTTGTATGGCAGAATGTGTCCATAAAAAGCAACCTGAAGGTATGTTGCTTATAACTTCCTTATAAGAAAAATGGTTAGGACACAAAGCTTATTCTATTCCTAAAATAGGGCAAGAGGTGTATAGTAATTTGTGTGTGTATGTATGGCAGATATGTATATTGTTTTCACACAACAGGTGTATAATTTGTAAGTCGTGGTATATGTGTTGCCTGCGTCTGCTTTATGGATCTGAGCCTTCCGCTGAAGCATTTCAATTCGTCAACATTCCTAGTTGCAGTGTTGTCTGTGTTCTTACTTGTTGGAGATGTAAAAGAGTCTTGGTTTTTTCTTTTTCCCCCTTCCCTTGGTAATTTGGTTGGTGTAAATGCTATCAGAAATAGCATTAATCTAGTGCCAACGTGCGCTGGTTAAAACCTCTTATTATATTTGATCATTTGCCAGCAAGTATTTATATTTATCCAGTGCAAGTTGTATTACAGGTGTGTTGCGCTACAGGTTTTCATAGAAACGCATAGCATTTATGGATTTGTTTTCCTCAGGACGAGGATCTAAATCCATCGGTGACAAATTCGAAATACGTGCCTCATCTCTCTTCATCAAACGTGCGAATTGTTAGTTAAAGTTGACAGCAGCATAATGAAACTAGAAATGCCCAAGATTTTCCATTCAAAATCACTCTACTCGTATGAAAAATAGCATATGTCCAACAAATGATAAACTTAAACACAATTTTGTTGAGGGTGAAAGAGGGGAGGTGCTTGATCTCTTCCACCAAGACCTCTACAAATGAACCCCAAAAAGGTCTATCTAAATATTGATCACTACAAATATTTGAAGCAAACCTGTGTCTTCTGTAAACAAAACTCGAAAGAAGTGCAGGACAAGAGAGCCCATCTTAATAGTAGTATCATATTAGTGTCTTCACAACGAGCTAGCAGAAGCAGGAGTAGGCAAAGTGGTTCCTTTTTGAGACGTAATGAGACATGTAGTCTGTTAAAGAAGCAGAGGAACCAGAGATATGAGCAGGAACAAGTATCTGAGTCTTCCCAGAGGCGATTCTCTTGCCAGCCACATTGGCATAAAACAGCCCTGAGATGGCTGGTACAAATACATCACTCTGAGAACACATGTGGAAGTCTATAACTTTCTCCAATTCTGAATTCTGTGTGTCAAGAAATCTTGCCTTTTTGTCTATGGGCATTATGCTTTCCTGCAGGTGCATTTTGGAGCAAGTCAAGAGCCAAAACAACAGACTAAATACAAAAATATCTGGAAACGCGTATAGAGTAAACACAAATCTGGTTCACATGAACTGAAGAAACTGTACCTTGGTGTATGTTCTAGGAAAGAAATCCTTTAATGCATCAAGGCTGCTATCCCATCTTGATTGAGTCAGATATATAGTTGTATCTTTGTTGAAACCAAGTTTTCTCAAAAACATAGCTATTTCCTGTGGACCAAAACAAGTCTTTGATCTAGAAGCACTGTTCCCTTGGCAGCTCTTTTTCTCCAATATATCAACCCTTAGATCCACAGCAATAAACTGTCCATTTGACTTCCTACTCAAAGCTCTTAAGCGCTCAACCATAGATTCAACTACTCCATTAATTTGAGGCTGAAGCTCTAAAGTTCCAAACATACCCAAACATGCAATCGCGTCAATGTTGCTATTGTCTTTCAATTTTTTCATGTTTACTGAAGGAAAATAAGTGGCTAGCCTTATGTTCCCCTTTGATCTGAAAATCGGCTCAATATTATCAACAATGTATTCTTCAGTAACCCTACTAGGGACCTTCACAACTGCTAGGTTCCTTTTAGATGGCTGGGATTTTGTTACTTTTACCACCCCATTTAGGCTTTTCACAAAGTGCTCAACATCATAGACCTCTTCAAAGTTCCTGAAAGTCACAAAATTATGACAACTACTACTACAAAATAGTTCTTTTGCAGTTAGAACTGTACATTATGTGTATATTACATGAACTACAGAAGAAGATGGTGTAGACACCAAACCTTTTATCACCAGGTTCACTTCCCCTGATGTCTGGGAGTACAAGATTTGCTCGCAGATATCTTGCTATTACCACTGCATCAGCAATCTACAAAACTAAATTCAGTCTAACAGGTACCTTGTGCTCAATTATTTTTGAAGGGGTTGAGGAGTAAGATACCTGAGAGACGTGATATTCAGGACCATTAGTGAGGGAGAAGGTAACAAATCCTTGTGATTCGTCAGCTTCCTCTGTTAGAACACAATCATTTAAGAAAAATATGCTCATCATCTAAAGAAACAAGATAAGTACTAGTAGTAGTATATAAGAGAGAGTGAAGTATTAAATCTCTCACCAATAAGTGATATAGGCAAACAAGGTTTTAGAGAAGGCCCATCTCCATAGATAACCAGGCTTTGCTTTCTGGTACTATGAATTGATGTGTCAGAATCGACCTTGATAAAGATAAATACCAAAATTAAACTGATGAAATTCGTAAATTCTATGAATAAAGTGAAAAAAAGAAGATTAGTGAATCAACTTAACAGCTAGTGGCAGCATTAATACACATTTGTGGAGTGCTCTTCACGTAAATTTAACCGGATCTCTAAGTACAAAGTAATAACCAAGGTGCAAGATTTGATTTGAAAAAACTAAACAAGAAACTGGGAAGAGTATTGTAGACATTTGAAGCAGCTGAATCTTTCTAAATTGGAATCATAAAGCAAGAGAAGTAGCATGTGTCAAAACGAAAAAGATGAATCCAATAGTAAGGAAGGAAATGAAGATAGTATTACAGGAAGCTGGGAATCAAAGTGGTCGCGCTTGATCATGTCACCAAGCATAACGAACATAGTGATAGTAAGAACTCCAGCCAAAACCTGTCTCGGATCCACTCCCATCTTTGATCTTTCTGCACCACCAACTCTACTCGACTCTTGTGTGCTGAGTGCCAGACTATACTATTTATTATTACTCCCAATAATAAATGATGGGATTATAATATATATATATAGACAGAGAGAGATGGGAAGAGACTAATAGTAATACACACTACAATCTCCCTAAGTTATCTAAATTTGATAACAATTTAGCTTAAACTTACAATTCTATCGTTAATGAGAAGCTTTTATAATAACATAAAACTCTGAACCCCTTTTTAACTTGTTTAAGATTACAAATTCCAAAAATCTTTATTTTTTCTTAAACTTTGTGCTCAGTCAAATAAGTTATTTTTCTCGGTATACTGAGTATTAGTGAGTGTGTTGGAGTAAGTTAAAAGTGTGTCGGAGAGGGAGACTGGTTCTCCTCCTATCCCACCGACACTTCTCCTCTCTTTCACCTAATAATAATAATAATAATAAACCAACCCTCCCTTTTTATCTCTCAAAACAGATTTGCTGCCCCTTTCCCTGGAGCAATGTAATTGTGACAACTATTAACGTCCCCAAAATTTTAATATTCTAGTGTTTTGTTAACATTCTAACCTTGGACAAGCATAAAAAGCATTTACATAATAATCGTCTCTTGTTCAAGTCGGTTGATTGGAGGTGGGTGAATGTGTCACATATGATTGGGTTTATGAGTGAATCACAAGAAGAGAGGGATGCAGAAAGCCAGGTTGTATTAGAAAAGTGACCCACTGCACCCTCGTGACTTACCTGACTCAACTTGGCACGTGCCTTTCTTTCCTTTGTCTAGTATCGAAAAGATTAATAAGTATGACAAACTATTAAACCTATGATGATTCTTTTGGATCTAATAATTCGACTCTCCATCAATTATTTCATTCTCTTAACACCCTCTCTTTCACTCCTAAACTTCCTCTTCCTTTTTGTTTCCTCACCACTTAGACATGTTTTTTAACTTTTACCCCTTCCACTGTTTTCCAATGTATTACTATTTACTATTGTTTAAGGGGATGAAAAAGGCACCAACTAATAGCAGCCAATTAATAAAAAGAGAGTCAAACAATTTTGCCAATTTTCTGGTATTCGTTAATTAATGTAAGAAAGAAGACCAGAGCGGGGATGCTGCCGTAATTAAAGGCAAGATACCAAAGTAAATTGGAAAACCCACCCACTAATGACGACTGAAGTGGATCCGCTGCCCCATTCTTTATTCAAATCAACAGCCTCAATATTTTAGTATTAAACACTCTCCTAAATCTGGTGATACTTTACATAAAATAATCATATATATATATATATAAACTAGTTTCTCGACACGTGCGTTGCATATATGTATCGAGTCATATAGTACACGATTGTGTAAAATTATATTAATACTACTAAAATAAAGCTTGAAATAAATAATTATACTTGAAAGTATAAGATACAAGTTTTTGTGAATGGTCAAATATGGATTGTCATATGTTGAGGCCAAGATGATTATTGTTGTCGGCACATGCATTTCATTTATATGCCGAATCATGTAGTACACAATTTTATAAGCTAATTGTATTAATATTACGTAAACATAATTTTGGGTAAATAATTATTCTTGAAAGAATAAAGTACAACTTTTTATAAATGATTAATGTGAATCGTCATATGATAATTTGTTTATCAACGTTATGATGATTCGATATCTTTTTAACCTACCACGATGAGAAGTGTTGAAAACATATCGATATGATTATTAAAAAGTGTTGCTAGGATGTTTTCCCTTATTAAGAAATTAACGGCAATTGATATTATTAATAAATGCAATTTAAATAAGAATATAACACACACACAAAAAAAAAATAGTATTACCTATTCGTCAATTGATATTATAGGTCTTTAAACTTTCCTGTCTTGAACTCTTTTATTTTTATGATCTTTCGAAACCTCTTCAAATTAGCATTAGTAATACTTTTATCACACAATTAGATAAATATTTTTATAGTTCATCAATAGAGTATTTTGTAGCCCGACATAAAAATCAGAGGTTAAAGAATATCTACGTATGTCAAGTTTTCAATTCAATTTTGAAAGCTCAAATATACTTAGTTATAATTACCATATATTACTCTCTTTTGTTTTATAATTACCACATAGTATCATTTGATACAACTCTCGATTCTATATAATACACATAAATGAACTGAACATGCATACTTTTTAATTACCTATTTTCTTAAAGACAGCAATAGTTTTTGCTCTAAGTCACACAATATAATACTGTTAATTCCTCAATTTTATTCGATTTCACTATTATTGAATTGTATTTTAATTTATATTACTTTCATGCAACACATTGCATCCCCATAATACCATGTGATATTTCTTCCTCTGCAAAACTTAATGGTGCATTTAATTAAGATACAATATCTTGTATATGTTTCTAACCGTATGATTTTATTTTTTGTTGTGCAGTGGAAACATCAATTAGTTACATTGGAAACTTGCTTAGATTATAAAAAGTGCATGCCCTATCTCATTTTTATTAACTTCATTGCATAAGAATCTATATTTACAAGGTAATAAATATATATTCAAACTCCAATACAATTTTTTTAAATGAACTTAGTTGCACCGGTTCTATCTTCTGTAAAATAACATTTTTATTCATCTGTCAAATTAATTTATTTTCTTCCTCCCTTCATGCCGTTCTTACACTACTGTATATCTCAATTTTGAACTTTTCTTGAAATGGAAAATATTTGGTTAATTTGAGATAACGTAGAACGAAAAATAGCACGATAGATTTCGGTGGAAGTGAAGTGAAATATACTATAAATAGAAGGAACTTATCATCCTTTACGCTTCCATAGTAAGACATTTCCTAATACTAATTGTCGACAAAAGATTCAGTGCCTAATAAATAAGAGTAATCCTGATGATATTTTTGTCCTCCAAAACAATGAGTAATAGGTTGTGATAAATCATCACGATGTTCCAGATTCCATATTTGAATATAAAGTGATAGTACTTATTCCTCCGTTTTAATTTATTATTTTAAAATATTACAATTCATAGTAATTTAGATTTAAATACAATAACTCATACTCTCTTCGGTCCACAATAACTAACAAATTTATTTTTTCATTTTGGTCCAAAATGAGTGTCCATTTATATAATCAAGAAAAAATTCAATATGACTTTCCAAAATTATCCTTATGTATGTATTCCTAAAAAGTATTTTACTCCTCACATTAACTATGCTGCAACATTTAATTAAGAGTAATTTAGTCATATTAACTATTTTTGTCCAGAATTCATATTTCCTTAGTAGGTGTGCCCAAAGCAAATTGATCACTTATTATAAACCGGAGGAAGTATTAGTTTAAAATAATATGACTAATAAATTAAAACAGAGGGAATAATATTTAATTTATATACACGATATAAGTTTTCACCGAAGATGTGTATTTAACCATTCTTGCATTTTGGATTTTTGTACTTTTTTCATTCTAGGAATTTGTTATGCTATTCTCGGGATGTATAATAATTTAAATAATCAAATCTATTTGGAGAAGAAGACCTGGATTGTTGTAACAGGTTACACCTTTCTCGATGTGTAGTAAATTGTTCTCAACGACCTCTTTATTTTCTAGGAATAGAACAATCATTTTGGTCATCTAACATGAGCAAGCCAAGTTGAATTAATTTAACTTAGTGGGAAAGAAATGCCTTTGCATCCATGTAGAATTTAAACCCCACAAGTATGGAGGGCCCAAGAAAATTTCAAATTTTGTCCTTACTCTTTATGTTTAACGTTAATTCTGATTTTAGCTTCGGACTTGCCATAATTTAAGGGAATTTTTGGAGTATAAACAAGTGTGGAAATGTTCAGTTTTCTAATTAGTTTGGCTTGGTTAGGATAAAAGGACATAGCAGCACGTTTTAAAATTAAAATAAGAGCACAAAAGATAAAGTTGAAGGTACAATATGCCGACAACAATAGC
Source organism: Nicotiana knightiana (assembly GCA_005239525.1). Taxonomy (NCBI): domain Eukaryota; kingdom Viridiplantae; phylum Streptophyta; class Magnoliopsida; order Solanales; family Solanaceae; genus Nicotiana; species Nicotiana knightiana. The sequence goes on from ML414958.1 coordinate 9,308, forward strand.
ATAGGCACTAAAATAAAGGTGTACTTGTAGTTAGAAAAATATGTATTTTCCCATTATTCTTCTTCTCAGTCACTTGTTTAACTAACAAATAAGATTCTCAATCAAAATTTATTTTTAGAAAAACTCGAGTTACTGATAAGCAAGAAATTCCGTACTTTCTCAATTATATGAAAGGAAATAAATATGACAAAGAATATTGAAATAATTGATTGAAATCAAAAGAAAATAGTTGTATTCCAATATAAGTTGGAACGTGTCCTTACAAGTGAAATTTTCTTCCCTTATATAGAGATTTACAAATATAACGTTTCCTTCCTTTTATGGTTGAATCATTATGAGCATTAATGATATTAATGAACCGTTATAATTGGCAATTGTAACTGTTCATGAAGATTCTGTAACGATTTCGATTCTCCTTCCTCATTAATTGGAGGTTCGTGAATCTTCCCTTTTTACTGTACATCTTTTAATTGTAACACTCCAGTTGTCATCTTCTTAGTGATCCACGTATCATGCCTTGTTAGCCACATATAATTTTATGTGTATTATTTATTTTTTACTAATACAAATAGTCCCCCCACTTGCCGAATATTCTGTAATTGAATATTTGGGAAGTGTTACGTATTTATGGCGGAATTTTTTGTCTCCGTTTCCCAAGTTTCATTGCGTTTTCTTCAGAACCAACCGTCGCATGTCACTTCCATTTAATGCACGTGCCACATGGCCTTCATCGATTGGGTCTGCGACTCCGCAACAGTTTTTAGGGCTTTCTTGCGGCCGCGTCAGTCACGAAGTGACTATTTCATTATGACGTTCTCATCATGACTTACTTTACATGACAGTTGCTTCTTCTTATAGATACCTCATGTGCCTTCAATTTTATGAAACCTTCATGCTACAGTGTTCTTGATGTTTTATACTTCAATACCACACAAGAGGGTGGGGGGGGTGGAG
>ML414958.1:10753-27850 GCA_005239525.1 Nicotiana knightiana
GGGGGGTGATTTGTGTGGTGTCCAATTTTTCGAGTGCTGTCTCAATAGAAGAACCTGGTTCTTCTTGGTGTTCCAACTTCTACTAGTGCGGAGTAACAAATGCAGTAAAGCAAAAACACAGAGATTTTACGTGGAAAACACCCGACTCAAAAGGTGAAAAAACCACGACCTACTCCTCAGTAGGATTTTCCCAAACTCTTCACTACAACTCTGAGCCAAACAACATTTACAAAATAAACTCTTTTGTAAACCTAAGGACTAACTCTAATCCCTTTGTAGCAACCTAGCCTCTAGCTAATTGCGACAAGCTTCAAGTTAACTCTAACTTAAACAATGTGTACCTATTACAATTGCTTCTAATAAAGCTGAAAGATACAATATTAAATCACCTACTACAACCAACTAGACTCGAAAGACAAGCAGATGGAACTGGTTCTTCTAGCTGGTCAGTAGCCTTTGTATCGTACAAGGATTCTGCTTGTAAAATTTCTCTGGTAATTTTCCTTCAGTTCTTGCTTCAATTTTGTCTTTGTGCGAACAATTCTTCAGTAGGAATACTTCAACATTATATAGCGCCAGAAGTTAAGATGTTCTTTTTTAGTTTTAATGCAGGAAGAGTTGGTGTTTATCTCAACTTCCTTTCTTTATTTCTGTCCTTGCTGAACTCGAACTCTAACCCCTTATCAATTTGCAACCTTTTCGCATTAGGAGACAACCTCTTAGTTTATGGATAATCACAGATCACGTTTATCTCCTGTGCATGTACGGTTCTTGTGCCAATTGGTTCGTTCGAGATGTTTGCCCTGATGGACCTGGTTCAACTGGGTAGGCATTTGTCAATCTTCAAAATCATGCAGTGACTTGGGTCAACAAATTCCCCCTTTTTGATGATGACAAACTCTGTGCTCAACCCTGTATAAACTTCAAACACTATGTATGATTTTAAGCATTTATCATGGAGAAACCAGGTTCATTAGATTATAAATATCACAACTTATGAAATTTTGGAAAAAGCACATATCTTCCCCCTTTTGGCATCATCAAAAAGTTGCAAAATGATAAACTTACCAGAGTTGTTAACAATTACTCATGGCCATAGGCAACTGCAGGTGCAAACATGATTAATCATAAAAAGAAACCAATAAATGTAAGCTATCTAAGAAACTGAGACAAGTCAATAACAAAAACAATAAAATTCATTGATTAGTACGCAATTCAAGCACCATACAAAAAAAACTAAAGCAGTAACTACCATGAGCAAAACTAACAAAAACAGAAACAGAACAACTGGGCAAAGAGGGGTTTGGTAGCTCTGGAATTCCTAAGGTTGGGAAGGGGCATATGAGGTTGGGGTCTTTGCTTGAAAGAGAGAAAGCATTTGTTAAAGAACACCTTCATTTTTCTCCTTCTCCTTGTCTAATTCAGATCTGAGAGCATCCCACTCAGCTTCAACCTCATGAAGGCGAGAATTCAATCGAAGGATCTCCGCATCCTTTATCTCTCCTTCCTGCACCAATGACCTGACTTTGCTATTGACTGGTTGCTTCCTAGATGAACCAAGTTCATCCTCAGGAACATTGACAATATAATCACATGTCAGCAAAGTGTTCTTCCCAAAATAATCCTTAGCAGTAGCCATCTCAGCTTTCTTCACAGGAACCTCAAAGTGGGCAAGCACATCTGTCAGAATAAAGCCATAAGGAATAGCGTGTGCTTTGGTTCCATTTATAACTCTGTCCAAGAGCTGGATGATTAAATCTAGCCAGTTAATCTGCTTTCCCCTGTATAGGCACTTCATAAGTGTTAAGTCCATTTAATTGGCGATGTGTCTACGCTCTTGTCTTGGCAGCAGAAACTTAATCACAAATTCGAAGAGTAGCTTGTTCTGGGGCTGCATTTCACTTTTGAACACTGGCCTTGGCTCAAGTTCCTTCTCATTTTCACAAAAGAATCTGGTGATGTTGATAGCTGAGGCCATTCCATCGAGACTGGGCCATCTTTGCCTAGTGTAATCATCATAGCCCTCAGCAGGGATATTCAGAATCTCTCCCAGCTCCTTTGCATCAAAAGTGATCTCAACCCCCTTGATTGTGGAGGTTACCCCGCCATCCTTCACACTTGCATTTTCCATAAACTCCACCAGTTCATTCCTTGCCAGCCTTCCTTCCAGGTTAAGGACCAAGTCCTTCCATCCCTGCACATCCAGTGCATTCAACAAAAAGATCATTCATAATTCTTCCAGATCTCTCACCATCTTTCCTTTAAGAATAGTACGCTTGCCAAACATAGTGAGTTTGTCAGACTGCTCACCAGAGATTTCCTCTTCTCCTCCACTCCATTCACTTTCTTCTTGAACAACTTTCACTTTCTTGGCCTTGGACCTAGTCCTTTTAGCTGTGCTTGAGGGTGTGGCAGACACAGAAGTTGACTTCTTTGAAGAAGCCTTAGCTTCTTGGGCTTGGGTGTCTCAACCACAACTGGAGTCGGCTACTCCTCATGATGGACCAGGTCCATCGTCTCATCATCAACATTAACCGCCTCAATAGGCTCTCCTAACTATGCCTTTCCCTTGGAAGCTTTCTTTTTCTTGCTCTCTCTTAGAGCCCTTTCTAACTCCTCTTCTCCTTGTCGATCAGTACTTCTTGTAGCACGAACCTTTGGGGAAGAAACATCAGCAGATATTAAAACTTTTATTTTCTTTGGGGTAGTAGCCTTCTTTGATTTTGAGGTTCTTTTCCTCTTGGGATTGTAGGACTCCCCCAGCTTCCTCAGCATCTCAGCCAATGTCTCCTCGACAGATGAACCAGGTTCATCTGTTGATTTTTGTAGGCTCTCTAAACCTGCTGCTGCTTCCCCAACAATACTTCCCCCTAAATATGTGACACCTTCTTCATTTATGTTACACTCCGTACTTTAATATTAGGATAAGTAGTAGTAATTCATATGAGCTAGAAGGAATTAAGACCCTTCATGAGATTATAAAGGAATTGTGACCATAAGACCCCGTAAGTTAACAACTTTAATACCGTTAGATACATTTTGATATGGTATTCATATTGAGTGGAGTATTTTTAAAAAAGTTTGAAAAATATTATTTTATATAGTTATTAATATTACTACTTTCGAAAATATTTTAAATAATACACATAATATGAGGAAGTTTATGAGATTTTCTTTATTGTAAAGATATAAATTATTTTCTCACAAGAAAAGAAGGATATCATTTTACCATTTTTTTAGAATTAAGCATACGAAAATTTGTACTCTTTTATGAGATTATAAAAATTAGAAGTTGATAATATGTGTATGTGTGCGTGTGTGTGTATTTTAAATGGAGATTTTAAATAAAAATGTGTATTGATTTTATATGGTATCACATGACCATAATAATAAGGTGTATAAAGTATATTAAATGTAAGTAGTATTTTAAGTAATTTGAGATAATCCTTAATCATATGAATTATTGGATAATGGGATGGAAATATATCAAGTGGTTAAGGAAATATATCAAGACTCTTGGATAGCAAAACTTTGGATAAAGATTAAGGCAACGTGGTAGACATATGGAAAATATATCAAGTGACTCATATACTATGTAGAAATGTGACATATTATAAGAGCATATAACAAGATTCACCCCTCCTTGATATTAGGAGATATAAGCATCGGTTGAGGTTTACTGTATTCAACCAAATAGATCGTCTTTTCTAGAAAATTGTATATTCTTGTTTCAGTGTTTGAAGTAGTTTTATTTATGGTAGAGGCTCTTCTAATTCTTGTGTTATTTTCCCTTAAATGGTATGTGAATTGTGTTCATAGCCGATGATTTTGGACTTTCTACCGCATGTCTTTGTGGTAAGATGTTACAACTAGTATTTGATTTTGTGTTGAAGAGTATAATACAAATGCTATAGCATGTAAGTTCATCAAAATGAGATGAAACTATAGGTGTTACGGGTTTTTTCCTACTTCGATCCGCCGTTACGTATTTTCGCAAAAGACGTGTATTAGAGGGATTATCAAGAGAATCATCTCAAGTATGTTAAGGCTATCCCTTCTTTCTTTTGGCATGGTCCAAATTATACTGAAGAAACGAGCAAATACACAGTTTCTAAAAATTACTCTATTCATAGAAATAGTAGGGGTGTCTATATTCTTGATTCCCCATGAGAATTATTATTATTTTCTGTTCATGGGTCTCAGAATAATACGCAGTTGAAAAATTTTATCCGGAAGGAATATTGAGATTATTACGTACTTTTCATGCATTTCATACATGTGCATTGACCCATGACCAGATGGCGTTATATACGCGTATATATGTAAATATATGTATATGGGATATGGGAAAAAGTTACGGTGTTATATACGCACCACCACCCGATCAACTGGTATATGATGATGATGTTTTCCACAGTGGCTGAAATATGATTCAAACGGGGTTATATATGCGTATATATGTATGTATATTCAAACGGAATTATATACGCGTATATATGTATGTATATATATGTATATGGGATATGGGAAAGGTTATGGCGTCATATACGCACCACCACCTGATCAGCTGGTATACGATAATGATTTTGCCCGCAGTGGCTGATATGATATTATGGGATGCCCTCAGAGGCTGATGATGTTATGAAACATATACCTATGCACGACATGACATTCATACGCATATGCATGATGCTAAAAGTGATTTATTATTACAGAGTTATCCAGACATATAGGTTGAGTTAATTACTCTATATCTCTTCCATATCTCTTATGTATTTATTTATGTGCCTTACATACTCAGTACATTATTCGTATTGATGTCCCTTTTGCCTGGGGAAGCTGCGTTTCATGCCCGGAGGTTCAAGTAGGCGAACTGACGGTCCCTCTTCTTAGGATCCCTGATCAGCAAGAGTTGGAGCGCTCCACTTGATCCAGAGCTATTTTTGATTTTGGTACGATACGTTTGTATATAGATATATATGGGTATGACGTGGCTGAGACCCGTCTTTATACAATTATGTTTCTATTAGAGGTCTGTAGACAGTATGTCTAGTTGGATAGTATGTGGCCTTGCCGGTTTCCAGTTTTGAGATATATAGTTGTCTATAGCAGCCTTGTCGGCTCGTCCTACATATGTTGTACGTATATGTATGTATGCCTTTTTGTGCAGATTTCCTTTATGTATAATATTCTTGTAATTCAGCAGATGTTATTCAGGTTCATATTTTAGACGCATGTTTAGAGGTGTTTGACAGGTAAGACCCAGGCACCCGTCGCGGCCCATCGGTTTGGGTCGTGACAGAAGTGGTATCAGAGTAGTTCTAGGATTGTCTACAGACCGTGTCTAGTAGAGTCTTGTTTATGGTTTTGTCGTGCACCACACTTATAGACATGGGGATACAGGATATCTAGGATGTTATCCTCTCTTCCTATCTTAGATCGTGCGATATAAGAATTTATGTTTCTAACGATGTGTTATGTTTTCAGCGATGCCTCCGAAGACCACAACCGCTAGTATGGGTCAGAAGGCTATGAAGGTGTTAGAAAGAGAGATAAGTTATACTATGGATTCAGACCCATCATAGATCATGGTTTCTATTGAGGAGGATCCATCCGAGGAGCCATATGAGTTGCCCGTTCGTGCTGTTTCGGCCACTCTGGCAGAAGATGTGGTGAGAGGAGTTCCGACCTTACTAAGTCCCTTAGTTCCACTATCACAGCCCGTTGATCAGGGTATGAGGGGAGTAGAGCATGGATTGGCACATGCGAGATTCCGTTAGGCTCAAAACTATGTCAAGGTATTTGCGGACACCAGCTCTTCTGAGGTCCCAGATAGCCCACAGTCTTGGGAGTCCGTCAATCAAGGTTCGCCAGTGTATGTTATGGGATATGCAGAGAAAGTGAATAGTAGTCAAGCTAAGAGAAGGAAGGTAACTGATAAGGATATAAAGTTTCCACTTCGAAGTGTGTCTGATCGAGGTTCTTATATAGGACGAGGCGAGGACCCTCTACTATAGACTTCCTCCAAGTGTCAGTTTTTGGTTGGTGAAGTTCCACCTCTTCTTGGAACATTACCAAGTCAGAGTTTTAAATGTGTTTGGTTGTTTTATGAGGATGTAGAGCCCTGTCCTGACTTGTATATATTATGGTTATGCCTACTTAGAAGTTTTGCAGACAGTATCATGTATATAGTTTTGGGTATAATATGCCTATGGCTTAGTCAGCCCCTATGTATATAAACCTTTTTTCTAAATTAGTTATGCAAGTTAAGTCTTAATAGTATTACTTACATATATGGATATTGCCGTAATGACCCGTGACAGACTTAATAATAAACAAGGATAAGGTACATGGTGTTCGGTTGGGTAGAGCTTGATATTATAATACGTATGGATTATTTGGACTTTGTTATGCTAACATCAAGTGTAAGTCAAGGATGGTTTAATTTCACTTCCCAAGAGAGCCTATTTTAGAATGGGAAGGTAATACAACATCACCAAGAGATAAATTTATCTCATATCTCAAGGCAAGGAAGATGATCAATAAGGGCTGTAGTTATCACTTAGTTCGGGTTCAGGATACGGAAGAATAGTCACCAACCATTTAGTCCATCCCTATGGTGAATAAGTTTCCCGATGTCTTTCCTGATGAGCTTCCGAGTCTTCCGGCAAGCGAGAAATTGAGTTTGTTATTGACCTACTACCAGATACTCACCCAATATATATTCCTCCCTATATAATGGCCCCCGCAGAGTTTAAAGAGTTAAAGGAATAAATAAGGGACTTGCTTTAAAAAAAAGGGTTTTATCAGACCTAGTACGTCACCATGGGGAGCACCTGTGTTGTTTATGAGAAAGAAGGATGGTTCCTTACGAATGTGTATTGATTATAGGCAATTGAATAAGGTAACGATCTAGAATAAGTACCTGTTCCCGAGAATTGATGATCTATTTGATCAGTTATAAGGGGCCAAGTATTTTTCAGAGATAGACTTCAGATCCGGGTACCATCAGGTAAGGATTAAGGATGAAGATATTCCGAAGATAGCATTCATGACCGGATATGAGAACCTTGAATTTCGTGTTATGTCGTTAAGTTTGACCAATGCCCAGTAGTATTCATGGATTTGATAAACTGTGTGTGAGGCCCTTGTAGATTTGTTCGTAATTATATTTATCAACGATATATTGGCATATTCTCGTTTAGAGATGGAGCATACAGATCATTTGCGTACTATGCTCAGAGTTATACAAAAGGAGAAGTTGTATGCAAAACAATTCTCTAAATGTGAATTCTGGTTGGACTATGTGGCTTTCCTTGGGCATATATTTCGTGTGGATATACAATAGATTGAGGAAGCGAAAACTTAGCCTAGACACACAACATCGACGGAGGTTCGTAGCTTATCCGTTTGGTAGGTTATTACAAGAAATTTGTAATGGAATTTTCTTCTCTTTTAAGCACCTTTGACCAAAGTGATATATGATGTCTCGCTTGATGTTTCGGAATAACATGAGGAAATCTTGAAGAAAGGTTGTGAATAGTAGAGACTTCAGATATGGTTTGGGTTTTAGTTTAGTTTCAGAGGGGGCCCTAGAGAAAGTTTTGAAAATCTCTAAGAATTAACATTCGAGGACGAATGTTTCTAAATGGGGGAAGAATGTTACACCCCGTAGTTTAATATTAGGATAAGTAGTAGTAATTCATATGAGCTAGAAGGAATTAAGACCCTTCATGAGATTATAAAGGAATTGTGACCATAAGACCCCGTAAGTTAACAACTTTAATACCGTTAGCTACATTTTGATATGGTATTCATATTGAGTGGAACATTTTTGTAAAAAGTTTGAAAAATATTATTTTATATAGTTATTAATATTACTACTTTCGAAAATATTTTAAATAATACACATAATATGAGGAAATTTATGAGATTTTCTTTATTATAAAGATATAAATTATTTTCTCACAAGAAAAGAAGGATATCATTTTACCATTTTTAAGAATTAAGCATACGAAAATTTGTACTCTTTTATGAGATTATAAAAAATAGAAGTTGACAATATGTGTGTGTGTGTTTTAAATGGATATTTTAAATAAAAGTGTGTATTAATTTTATATGGAACCACATGACCATAATAATAAGGTGTATAAAGTGTATTAAAAGTAAGTAGTATTTTAAGTAATTTGAGATAATCCTTAATCATATGAATTATTGGATAATAGGATGGAAATATATCAAGTGGTTAAGGAAATATATCAAGACTCTTGGATGGCAAAACATTGGATAAAGATTAAGGCAATGTGGCAGACATATGGAAAATATATCAAGTGACTCATATAATATGTAGAAATGTGTCATATTATAAAAGCATATAACAAGATTCACCCCTCCCTGATATTAGGAGATATAAGCATCAGTTGAGGTTTACTGTATTCAACCAAAATAGATCGTCTTTTCCAGCAAATTGTATATTTTTTTTTCAATGTTTGAAGTAGTTTTATATATAGTAGAGGCTCTTCTAATTCTTGTGTTATTTTCCCTTAAATGGTATGTGAATTATGTTCATAGCCGATGAGTTTGGACTTTCTACCGCATGTCTTTGTGGTAAGATGTTACAACTAGTATTTGATTTTGTGTTGAAGAGTATAATACAGATGCTATAGCATGTAAGTTCATCAAAATGAGATGAAACTATGGGTGTTACGGGTTTTTTCCTACTTCGATCCGCCGTTACGTATTTTCGCAAAAGACGTGTATTAAAGGGATTGTCAAGAGAATCATCTCAGGTATGTTAAGGCTACCCCTTCTTTCTTTTGGCATGGTCCAAATTATACTGAAGAAATGAGCAAATACACAGTTTCTATAAATTACTCTATTCATAGAAATAGTAGGGGTGTCTATATTCTTGATTCCCCATGAGAATTATTATTATTTTCTGTTCATGGGTCTCAGAATAATACGCAGTTGGAAAATTTTATCCGGAAGGAATATTGAGATTATTACGTACTTTTCATGCATTTCATACATGTGCATTGAACCATGAACAGATGGCGTTATATACGCGTATATATGTATATGTGATATGGGATATGGGAAAAGGTTATGGTGTTATACGCACCACCACCTGATCAGCTGGTATATGATGATGATGTTTTCCACAGTGGCTGAAATATGATTCAAACGGCGTTATATACGCGTATATATGTATGTATATTCAAACGGCATTATATACGCGTATATATGTATGTATATATATTTATATGGGATATGGGAAAGGTTGTGGCATTATATACGCACCACCACCTGATCAGCTGGTATACGATGATGATTTTGCCCACAGTGGCCGATATGATATGATGGGATGCCCTCAGAGGATGATGATGTTATGAAACATATACCTATGCACGATATGACATTCATACGCATATGCATTATGCTAAAAGTGATTTATTATTACAGAGTTATCCAGACATATAGGTTGAGTCAATTACTCTATATCTCTTCCATGTCTCTTATGTATTTATTTATGTGCCTTACATACTCAGTACATTATTTGTACTGACGTCCCTTTTGCATGGGGACGCTGTGTTTCATGCCCTCAGGTGCAAGTAGGTGAACTGACGGTCCCCCTTCTTAGGATCCCTGACCAGCGAGAGTTGGAGTGCTCCACTTGATTCAGAGATACTTTTGATTTTGGTACGATACGTTTGTATATTGATATATATGTGTATGACGTGGTTCCGACCCGTCTTTATACAATTATGTTTCTATTAGAGGTCTGTAGACAGTATGTCTAGTTGAATAGTATGTGGCCTTGCCGGTTTCCAGTTTTGAGATGTATAGTTGTCTATAGCAGCCTTGTCGGCTCGTCCTATGTATGTTGTACGTATATGTATGTATGCCTTTTTGTGCAGATTTCCTTCATGTATAATGTTCTCGTAATTCAGCAGATGTTATTCAGGTTCATATTTTAGACGCATGTTTAGGGGTGTTTGACAGGTAGGACTCAGGCACCCGTTGAAGCCCATCGATTTGGGTCGTGACAATTTATCACAGGAGTGGGGACACAAATAGCCAACGTGGCACCATCCTCCCAGATCCCCTTACAATACCTCCTTCTCCCTCTCTCTCTCAAGATTTTTTCCCAGTTTTATTTGTCTGTCTGGAACTTCTACATCAACAACTGACCCAACCAACACAAACCTGTTTTCAGTAGTAGTAGTTTCAGATTCAACTTCAAGATTACCTTGCTCAGAACTGGATGAACCTGGTGCTTCATCCTCATTAGCGGATTTGAAGGATTCAATTGAAGATTCAGTCATATGAACCTCGCTGGCTTTAATAATTTCCTCCAAGAATTTTGCACGAGAGCCAGAAGCAACTGACTTTCTAGCCAAAACTTTTACTCTTCGTGCCCTGGGGGATGGAGAGTTAGGTGTGGGTTTAGGAGTGGGTTCAATAACTGGAGGGTTTTGGGGAGATGAAGATCTATTTGGTGAATGTGAACTGTAAACTGAAGTAGAATTAGGAATGGAATTTTCTTTCCCATGATCAGAGTTTGTGTAGGAAGATGAAGCAGGGGGTGGTGAAGACATTGTTATGTATTTTTGGAAGTAAAGAGATGATCAGTTTTGGTTAGAAGATGTAACGACCCGGCCCGTCGTTACGTAGAACCTGCATTATAATTACTATTCTCAACTTGTCATAGGTTGGTTATACTGTTATTGATGTGTTAGAGTTGGTAGGCTGGAAATCGGAATGGTTGTAGTGAGAGTTTAGCCACTTAGTCCTTAAAAATAGCCTTAAAGTTGGAAAAGTCAACTAATAGTTTACTTATTGGGAAACGACTTCGGAATGCGAATTTTTTGGCTCGATAGCTTGGTTAGGTGATTTGGGACTTAGGAGTATGCTCAGAATATTTTTCTGATTTCCGGTGTAGAATTAGGCTTGAATTGGCGAAAGTTAGTTTTTGGTGATTTCCGGTCGGCAGTGGAAAATAGGGTATCGGGGTCGGAATGGAATTCCGGAAGTTGGAACAGGTTCGTAATGTCATTTTGGATATATCTGCAAAATTTCAGTTCAACCGGAGTTGTTTTGGATAGTTTCAGCATCGTTGGTGGATTTTAGAAATTTCAAAGTTTTTAGGCTTGAATCCGATGTAAATTTGGTGTTTTGATGTTAGTTTTGGTGTTTGAGAGTGCAACTAAGTTTGAATAATCAATTATGATGTGTTGGTAACTTTGGTTGGGGTCCCGAGGGGCTCGGGATGGTTTCGGGTGGTTAACGGGGAGTTTAGAGCATAATATCAGTGTTAAACTCACAAAAATCAGTAGAAAAAGGTGAGTTTAGGGCTTGAGATTTTGAGACCTTTAGGGATTGATTTGAGGGGTCAAACGAACTCCGATTTTAGTATTCTTTATATGTACGGACTCGTGGGATGATGAAGAACAACTTGGTATAAAAATTTCTGAGTTTCGGGACGCGGGCCCGGGGGTCCGGTTTTGACCTAATTCGGATTTTTGAGCTAAATTGATATTTTTCAATTGGAATTCACTCCTTAAGCATAATTTGATGATAAAGATCTGAACATGGTAGATTTGGTGCACTCAGAGGCCGGATTTAGAGGCAAAGGCACTGTAAAAATAGTATTTTAGCCGGTTTTGAGGTAAGTAACGTTTCCAAACTTGGTTCTAAGGGTTCGAAACCCCGAGCTAAATAATTTATGACTATTGTTGAGGTGACACACATGCCAAGTGATGGGCGTGAGGGCGTGCACCGGGTATTTGTGGCCTGGATTATCCCATGGTCCCTCTTAGTGATTATTCCATGATGATATTTGTGCATCTATTAATGTGGTAATTGTGAACATGTTAGAAATCATGTTAAGTATAAATGCTAGGCTTCACGCCAGAAATGCTGAGACCCGAGTGGTCATATATTTCTTCTCATGTCGTGATTATTTGATGTCATATACCCATCCCTGTTATAGCATATCATTTCATATATCAGTCTCAGTATTGTTAATTACATGCATATTTATTATTGTTTCGGGCTGATGGAGGCATTTGTGATCCATGTGAGTGAGACTGAAGAGTAATGACTGAGTGAGATCGACAGCCTGTTATTGAGACAGTTATGAGAATGGACTGTACATTACAGTGATATTTAAATCATGCCTTCATTGGATTGATCTGGCGCTTGGACCACTAGGGCCCCTCCGGAGTCTTTACACCCCCAGTGAGCGCATTGATGATGAGCGATGGATCTTCCCTGGGCATGGATCTTGTCTGAAGCTGATGTTATGTGAGGGATGGATCTTCCCTGGGCATGGATCTTGTCCGAAGCTGATGTTATGAGAGGGATGGATCTTCCCTGGATATGGAAATTGTCCGAGTGTTGTATTTTGGAGATGGGTCTTCTCCGTGGAGGCTGGACTGGCCTTTTTCCTCAATACATAGTGGCTACGGTCACCGGTGTTTATGCATATTCCGGGATGGAACTTCCCTGGGCCTAAGAGCCATATATAGTACTGAGTGGACTTCTGTGGGAGATCTGTGAGCACTATGTGCATATCCATACTGGTTTCATACATATATTTTATGATGGCATGTAGATTATACTGCATACTTGGCATATTTTCTCATCCTGATAAACTGTTAGCATGTCTAAATTCTGCATAATTTTTATTGTAACATAATTGAGGTTTTGTCCGTCACTATTTCTCAACCCATAGTTTGGGTTCGTTACTTCTGAGTTGGTGTACTCACATTACCCTCTGCACCTTGTGTGCAGATCCAGGTACACCGGGACCCGATAGCGGATTTTAAGCAGCGGTCAGATTTTCTATTGGAGTTGTCGAGGTAGCAGCTGGCGATCGCGACCTCGTCTTCTCTTTCTTATTCTACCCGTTGTTCTTTATTTTGAGACAATGTTGTCCATTTATCCTTTTCCTTGCTTTATGTTTCAGTAGCTCTTGACTGAGTGACACCAGATCCGGGGTTGGAGGTTTAAATTTAGTTTTTCACACATTGTTTTTTAAATTTCAGATTCTTAATGTTATTAATAAATTCGTTTAAAAATCACATTTTTTATTGGGAATTGAATTTAGCTTAGTTAAAAAGGGAGGCTTTCCTGGTTCCACGACAGGCACCATCACGACTCCGAAATTGGGTCGTGACAGGAGAATAATGAACTTGGTTCGACTTATTATGTTATCAAGAGGGGAGGTAATGATGGCCCTTTTATAAGATGTGGCTATTCATTATACAACGGGCATGACATTTTCTCAAGTGGGAGTCTAATAGATGTAGGAGTGTCATTGATTAGACAGTTAAGAGTTCCCTACCTCTGGGCTAATTGAGTACCGATGGGACTTCTTGAAACGAGTTCATTTAAGGATAAGTACAAAGAATTTGAAATGAACCAAATATAGATAGAATCCTGCTCATGTGTGACTGTTATTAATTCATAATTGTATGGAGATGAGCACGTACCTTGTCAGTCAGATGAACCAGCAGGGATGAACCAGGTTCATCGTGTTAAAGTCTTTAATTTGCCTCAATTTACAAAGATAGAAAAACATCATTAGCAACCAGAGAATCATATTAATACATGGCAAGAGAGTATGACTATAAAGTCATGATGCTGAGCAATGATTAGTCTGGTTGATTATCTATGTTAGTGTTTCTAGCCAAAAAAAAAATAATTAAGTGATCTTAATCATCCCTAATTCAAGCCGATTTCTCTCAAAATGCTCCCTACTTAGTGCTTTAGTAAAAATATCTGCAATTTGTTGGTCAGTAGCACAAAATTTGATTGAGATCATTCCTTTTTCCTAGTAATCCATTAGGAAATGGTGTCTAACATCTATGTGCTTAGTTCTTTTATGATGAATCGGGTTCTTCATCATACTTATTGCCCTAGTGTTGTCACAGAAAATAGGAATGCATCCAACCTCTATACCAAAGTCCATGAGTTTTTGCTTGATCCATAGCAACTGAGCACAACATGAGGCTACAACCACATATTCAGCCTCAGCAGTAGACAAGGCTACTGAATTTTATTTCTTGGTGGCCCAAGACACAAGGCAGGATCCCAAAAAGTGAGCCATGCATGAAGTATTTTTCCTGTCAATCAGGAAACCTGCATAATCAACATCAACATATCCTACAAGGTCGAAATTACTACCTTTAGGATACCAAAGGCACAAATCAGTGATGCCTTCATATATCTCAAAATTCTCTTCACTGCAGTTAGGTGGGACTCTTTTGTATTTGCCTGAAACCTGGAACACAGTCTGAACACAATATCAGGTCTGCTGGCAGTGAGATATAATAGAGACCCAATCATCCCTCTGTATAGCTTCTGATCAACGGATGAACAAGGTTCATCCACATCTAATTTTGTAGTTGTGGCTATGGGGGTGTCTATTTCCCTTGAGTCTTCCATTTTAAATTTCTTGAGCAATTCTTTCACATACTTTTGTTGATGAATCATTGTTCCATTTGAATTTTGCTTGATTTGCAAGCCTAAGAAGAAGTTTAGCTCACCCATCATACTCATCTCAAACTCACTCCCCATAAGTATAGCAAACTCCTTACTCAATTTTTCAGAAGTCGCCCCAAATATGATATCATCCACATATATTTGCATAACCAATAGTTCTTTACCCTTTTCCTTTAAGAACAAGGTGCTGTCAATTTTACCTCGTTTGTATCCATGTTTTAGCAGAAATTTTGATAGACGCTCATACCATGCTCTTGATGCTTGTTTGAGACCATAAATAGCCTTGCCAAGTTTGTATACATGGTCAAGTGACTCCTTGCTTTCGAAACCTGGAGGTTGTCTGAAAAATACATCTTCCTTCAGATAGCTATTGAGGAAGGCACTCTTAACATCCATCTGATGGAGAGTGGATTCCATGTGTGCAAAAAATGCTATAAGAAGTCTGATTCCCTCCAGTCTTGCCACAGGGGCAAAGGTCTCATCATAGTCAAGTCCCTCTTCTTGACTGTATCCTTGAACAACCAGTCTAGCCTTGTTTCTTGTAACAGTTCCATCCTCATCAAGCTTGTTCCTGAAGACCCACTTTGTGCCAATCACTGATCTGTCTAGTGGTCTGTGTACCAAGTACCACACTTGACTTCTTTCAAATTGATTCAGATCTTCTTGCATGGAATTTACCCAGTCAGCATCCTGTAGGTATTCACCAATGTTCTTTGGTTCAATCAAGGATAGAAAGGTATCAAACGCACACAAATTTTTCAAAGAGGATCTTGTTTTGATTCCAGATGTTAGATCTGTTATGATGTTCTCAAGAGGAAGAGAACTCTGATATCTGTGTGTTTTGAGAACCAAATGTTCACTTCTGGATAGTCCCATGGTGTCTTGTTGTTGTGGAACAGGATCAGGGCCAAGGTTCACATGTTGAGTTCCCCCTGTCGTGTTGCTTCAGGTAGTTGGACCTGGTCCATCTTCCATATTTTCTTCAATGTTTTCACTGCTTCTCACCAGTCCAAGCTCCTCATCTTCTGGTTCCTGTCTCTCAGCAAGAGTGTTAGTTTCATCAAAGACAACATGTACACTTTCTTCTACACACATAGTTCTTTTATTATACACTTTATAATCTTTGCTATATGATGAATATCCCAAGAATACTCCCTCATCACTTATGGGATCAAATTTTCCTAGGGAATCTTTGCCATTATTGTGCACAAAGCACTTGCATCCGAAAGCCCTAAGGTAGGATATGTTGGGTTTCTCCCTTTAAGTAATTCATAAGGAGTTTTATCTACCAGAGGCCTGTTCATGCATATATTTATTATATAGAATGCAGTGTTTATTTCTTCTGCCCAGAAGCTATGAGGTAGTTTTCTAGAAAGAAGCATGGTTCTTGCCATATCTTCAAGAGTTCTATTCTTTCTTTCAACAGCTCCATTTTGCTGTGGGGTTCTAGGGGCAGAAAAATTGTTATTGATACCATGTTCATCACAGAACTCAGCAAATTTTGCATTCTCATATTCAATACCATGATCAAATCTTATTGATGCTAGTTGATTTCCTAACTGATTTTGAGTTTTCTTAACAAATGAGGTGAACGTATCAAATGCTTCATCCTTAGATGTCAGAAATGAGGTCCAAGTGAACCTTGAATAGTCATCAACTAGCACCATTACATATTTCTTACCACCTCTACTCAGAGTTCTCATAGGACCACATAGGTCCATATGAACCAGTTCCAACGTCCTGGTGGTACTGACCATTTTCTTACTTTTGAAAGAAGATCTTACCTGCTTCCCCCTTGCACATGCCTCACAAACTTTTTCTTCCTTGAACTTAATGTTAGGAAGCCCTACCACTAATTCTTTAGAGACTAGTTTCTTTAGCTGATTTAGACTTGCGTGACCAAGTCATTTGTGCCACAGGAGGGGATCACTGTCCAACACACTTAGGCAAGTGAGTTCATTTTCAGACAGTGTGGACAAGTCTATAACATAGATGTTATCCATTCTTTTTTCCTGCAAAACAATCTTGTTAGTAAGCAGGTTAATTACAAAACATTTTGTGGAAGTAAAGGCAACCAGGTTATCTCTGTCACATAGTTGTGACACACTGATCAGGCTATATTTAAAGTTATCTATCAGATACACATGTTCAATGGATCATGTGTCATCCTTACCTACCTTACCAACCCCAATAATTTCACCTTTCTTTCTGTTTCCAAAGGAGACATTTCCTCCTTTGGGACTTTCAAGTGAAAGGAACTGTTCCATGTTCCTTGTCATATGCTTTGAGCAACCACTATCCAAATACCAAATTTGGCTGCCTCCTCTCACTTGAACCTACAAAAAGGAATCAGGGGTTAGTTTTAAGAACCCAAACTAGTTTGGGTCCTTTTTTATGAGAGAATGCATGAATCAAGCTTTTTCTATCCCAATTTGGTAGCCAATTTTTCTTTTTAACAAAACTCTCATTTCTTCGACTGGCCTGCTCTTTTGCAGTACACTCAATTTTGTAGTGGCCAGTCTTACCACAATGGGTGCAGATTTTATTCTCAGGGAGAGTGAGATACTTGCTTTTGGGATCCCACTTGGG
>ML414958.1:29853-75856 GCA_005239525.1 Nicotiana knightiana
TTTTACGTGGAAAACACCTGGCTCAAAAGGTGAAAAAACCACGACCTACTCCTCAGTAGGATTTTCCCAAACTCTTCACTACAACCCTGAGCCAAATAGCATTTACAAAATAAACTCTTTTGTAAACCCAAGGACTAACTCTAATCCCTTTGTAGCAACCTAGCCTCTAGCTAATTGCAACAAGCCTCAAGTTAACTCTAACTTGAACAATGTGTACCTATTACAATTGCTTCTAATAAAGCTGAAAGATACAATATTAAATCACCTACTACAACCAACTAGACTCGAAAGACAAACAGATGGAACTGGTTCTTCTAGCTGGTCAGTAGTCTTTGTATCACACAAGGATTCTTCTTGCAAAATTTCTCTGGTAATTTTTCCTTCAGTTCTTGCTTCAATTTTGTCTTTGTGCGAATGATTCTTTAGTAGGAATACTTCAACATTATATAGCACCAGAAGTTAAGATGTTCTTGTTTAGTTCTAATGCAACTCTTCCTTGGTGGAAGAGTTTGTGTTTATCTCAACTTCCTTCCTTTATTTCTGTCCTTGCTGAACTCGAACTCTAACCCCTTATCAATTTGCAACCTTTTCGCATTAGGAGACAACCTCTTAGTTTATGGATAATCCACAGATCACGTTTATCTCCTGTGCATGTACGGTTCTTGTGCCAATTGGTTCATTCGAGATGTTTGCCCTGATGGACCTGGTTCAACTGGGTAAGCATTTATCAATCTTCAAAACCATGCAGTGACTTGGGTCAACAGTTCTTCTTCTTCACTTATTCTTGTTTTTCAGCACGTATTATTTTCTTATACAACCATGTCTTCATCGAACCCCGATCCTCGCAAAGTAGTAATTGTAGATGGACTTCTCCCTTCAACTGCTCCTGTTAGGAGTAGAAGAGGTAATAGATTACGTAATTTAGGATCTTTGTCTATTCGAGGTTCTACTTCCCAAACCAACATTGTTACTCCATTTTCTGGGACTAGGGCTTCTTTAACCCATAGATCTTCTGCCAGAAATAGGGAATCAAGTGAACCCATTCGAGAACCAACGGTTGATGAAGTCGTTCCTCAATAATTTTCTTTCTCTACTGATCGTGAATCGATTAGGAACCAAGTTACTTCTATGGCTTCCCATGATCGTGCCGATGTTTATCCTTCCTAGATTATTAATGGCTTGATTTCTCTTGTTCGACGAGAATGCTACTAGAAATCTGATTTTCGAGTTTTAGTTCCTGGTTCAAACCAAAGGATAACTTCGTATCAGGTTGGTTATTCTTTTGCTTACACAAATCCTTTTACCTTAGGTTTCAGACCACCTGTTGACCCAGCGATCATAGAATTTTGTCGTTTCTTTAACGTTTGTTTAGGACAGATTGGTCCTATCGTCTGGAGAGTTATTGTATGTCTACAATACCTATCTAATTTGGCTTCCTTACCCTTCACCTTTCAACACTTGCTTCATCTTTATTCCCCTAAGTTATTTCGTTCAGGGGTCCTTACTCTCGTGGCCAGAAGCAAAAGAGTTTTGGTTAGCCCTGAAGATGATAGAGATCGTGGCTGGTATGCCTGTTTCGTTGCTGCTCCCACAAGTGGTTTGGTGGGGTGAGGAGAACATGCCCTTTCCAGAAAAGTAGAATTTGCACGTAAGTTTTTTTTTACTATCTCTCTTCTTCTTTTATGAGGGAAGAAAAAACTTACAATCTCGTGGCTGTTTTTCTCTTTTTAGCAATCATGGAAGTTTTTGAGGAAATGCCAAACTTCCGTGCTTGGGTAGAGAAATTGTTTTCGGTTGCTACTATGGAAGGAAGGTCTTGGAAATACCTTTCTCGTAGGTTTGAATGGAAATTCAAGACTGATGGTATCTTTCTCTTTAATTTTCCTCATTTACTTTGTCTTTACTTGGAGGTTACTAACTTTTTCCTCTGCTAGGTTTTCTTATTCGAGGTGTCAGTCCTGCATCTATTACTTCATCATGACTCTCTTTGTCCCTTGCTCGAGAGATGATTTTAAGTTCTTCATCAAAGAGAAAAGCAGAGGGAGCTCGTGGCTCTAAGGGTGAAGAGGAACAAGAAGAGGGTTGTTTAGTGTGCATGCCTCGGGCTAGGAGGCGCGTTATTTCGGATGATGAATCCACCCTTCCTCCAAGTTCAGTTCCTTTGAATAAGCCTGAAAATTCTACTTTAGTGAGTTCTGATGAAAAAAATAAATGTTGCCCCTCGTGACTCTACCAATCAACTATTTTCCCGTGGTTTTGATAGTGAAGATTTTGGTCCTGTTTTCGAAGAAGTACCCCTTGCCTCTTTTCCAGTGTCAGTTCCCATTGGTTCTCAGATTTTCGCTCTTGTTGCTGCTACTACTGCTCCTCCCGTAGCTGTTTTCCCTTCCTCAACTATCCCTATTGCTACCACTTCTCATGTTGAAGCTGGTACTTCAAGTAGCAATAGGATGATGAAAAAGGTTACCATTGAAGTCCCCGAGGATGGTAATCTATTGAAAAAATATGGTCAAGCCGACTTATGGTTGAAACCTCTACTTAGCCCAGTTGAGAAGTCGAAGTTGGAAAGCCATAGTTCCTTGACATGGATGAATGATATTGTTCGTTCCTCTTTGAAGGTACAAGTTTTAGCTGTTTCCTCTATTTTCCTCGTGATTATTTACTTTTGTCTGATAATCGCTTCTTTCTTTTCTTTTGTAGATCGACTTGATAGGCACGGAGCTTATGAAGAGAATTTTCCATATTGAGCAGCTACTAGAAGATTATTGTACAGAGACGGACAACTGGAAGGAACAATACGAGGGTCTTCAGTTGGAGAAAGAAGTTTTAGATGAAGAGAAGTGTGCTTTGGAACAACAAGTAAGAATGATGGTGGCAGAATTGGCAATTGAAAAAGCCCTTTTCAGTCAAGTTGGTGAAGACAAAGACATCCTTGAGTCTTCATTTGCAGAGCAACTCTCTAAAGCTACCGAAGAGATTAGGGGTTTGAAAGAACTCCTTAATCAGAAGGAGACCTATGCCGGGGAGCTTGTTCAAACACTCACTCAAGATCAACAAGACCTCCATGCCTCTTCTGATAAGGTCCAGTTCTTGGAGAGATCCCTCGCCTATTTGAAGGATTCTTATGATGCTTCTTTGACTGAAAGAAAAGAGTTTAATACTGAAATTGAGCCATGGGAGAAGGACTACGAGGACCTCGAAAATAAATCAACACTTGATGTAAGCTGGGCTTTTCTGAACACGCCCCTCAAGACTTTGATGGAGGCTAGCCAGGAAGGCTTTGACTTGAATGCTGAGATTGCAAAGGCTAAGGAAACTATTGAAAAAACTCAGCAAAGTCAGAACTTTTCCTCACCTAAGGTCGGCGTTCCCGAAGGTGATGAACTTACTCCTGGTGGAGTTGGTGTTTAAGCCTCTTCAGATCAAGTCGAATTTTCTCCCGCTCCTGATGATGCCATATTGGATTCTGCCTCTCCCGCTACTGATAGTGTTACTTTGGATTCTGCACCATAGTGTTCTTTCAAAACTTAGTTTGTTTCTTGAACTTAGTTTGCTTCTGTGCTGCCATCCTTATTAGATATGCTTCTCTTTTTTGCTCGATTAAATCCAAATTTGTTCTTATATGTTCATCATTTGATTCTTCTGTTGCTTGTGTGAATCTCGTACTTGGATCTCCTATTTCGATTGGGATTAAGGCTTCTGAACCATAAACAAGTGAAAATGGAGTTCTCCCGTACTTGTCTTTGTTGTTGTTCGATAAGCCCATAATACGCCTAGTAACACCTCAGGCCAATTGCCTTTTGATTTCTCGGATCTTTTCCTCAAATTATTAAGAATAATCTTGTTTGTTGACTCAACTTGTCCATTTGTCACGGGATGTTAAGGTGAGGAAGTTATTCGTTTAATTTGCCAAATTTGAAAAAATTATGTGACTTTCGAGCCTATAAACTGCGGGCCATTATCACATACGATTTCTTTTGGCTCTCTGAATCGGCATATAACGTTCCGGAAAATAAAATTCATTACTTCCTTTTCTCGCACCTGTTTGAAAGCTTCTGCCTTTACCCATTTAGAAAAATAATCTGTTAATACTAACAAAAATCGTACCTTTTCTTTATCTTGTGGCAAATGACCCACGATATCCATTCCCCACTTCATGAATGTCCACGGGGAAATAGCCGTATGTAATAATTCTGCTGCACGATGTATGTTATTGCCATATCGTTGGCATCTATCACACTTTGCTACAAAAGTTTTTACATCTTCCTTCATTATAGGCCAGTAGTATCGTTCTCTAATTAGAGTTTTTACCAAAGATCTACATCCTGCATGATTTTCACAATGCCCTATTTAACCAAAGAACCGGATTCTTAGTCAAAGCTATTTTAAAAATACTCGGGCTTCTGATAACCAAGAAAATTCACTAAGAACAATAATAGAAATTAGACTTGTAAAATAGGAAAACAATAAGTGCACAGAAATGTAAATATATTTCAGTAGTGGTTCGAACGTGTCTCTACAAGTGAGATCTTACTCCCTTTTATAGGGAATTTCTTAATATAACGTCTACTTTTCTTAATGATTGAGCATTAATGAATATTTATATCATTAATGTAACGTTACAATAGGTAATCGTAACTGTTGCGTGAAGATTCTGTAATGTTTAGCTCATTGATTGAAGATCTATGAATCTGGCCTTTATTCTGTCCTGGTTCATTCCGACCGTGTCTCGTCGACCCCTCAATTAGACTGGATCTTCCGCTTCTAATTATCTCGTGGGTGTTTACCCCGTACCTCTTTGTTTTGTACCTCTTTCTAAGCTTTCATCCAGATGTCACTCTTCCATTGCTCCACGTATATTTCTTTGTCATCCAAGATATTACACGTGTAATGTCTATTTTTTACCAATACATATGGTCCTCCCACTTACTATTTATTTATCAATTGAATATTTGGTAAGTGGATACTCATTTATGGTGGGAATGCTTTTTTTGCCGCCATTTTACTCGTACCATTGAATCTGTCTCTGAATGTACGCGTTGCTTGTCACTTCTATTAAATGCATGTGCCACGTGGTGATTCCGGATTGGTTCTACAATTCATCAGCGCATTTTAGGGCTTTTTGCGGCTGCATCAGTCACGAAGTGATAGTTTTAATAATGACTTTGACATCAGTATCTTTCCATTTTTTGACGGTTGCCTTCGTGTATAAATACCCGTTTTTGCCTTTGCTTCTACGAAAAACTTCTAACTTTCTTTTTCTGCTTACATGTCCTTCTTTCATTCAAATATGTCTTCTTTAAACCAAGATCCCAAAAAAGTAATAATAGTCGATGAACTATCTCCTTCTTCTGCTCCAATCCGGAGTAGGAGGGGTGGTAGATTGAGGAGTTTGGGCTCAACACCTTCTAGAGGGTCTTCTTCTTCTCAACGTAACATTACTCCCCCACCAACTTCCAAGGTTATTGTTACTCCATCTTCTTCTAGGACTAGAGCTTCTAGATCTTCTTCTAAGAGTAGAGAGTCTAGTGAACCACTTCGCGAACCAAAGGTTGATGAGATTGTACCCGCTGAATTTTCTTTTGTAAATGAAAGTGAAGCCATAAGAAAATAGCTTTCTTCCATGAAATCTCATGATCGCGCTGATCTTTACCCTACTCAAATTACTGAGGGTTTGATTTCTCTTGTGCGCAAAGACTGTTATTGGAAACTTGATTTTCCGGTCTTGGTCCCCAATGAAAATCAAAGGATAAATTCTTACAAAGCAGGCTATTCTTTTTGTATATACCTACCATTTTACTTTGGGTTTCAGGCCTTCCATCAACCCTGTCATTATAGAGTTTTGTCGATTTTTTAACGTGTGTTTGGGACAAATCAGTCCTATCATGTGGAGGGAAGTAGCATGCCCCAGATATTTGGATAACTTGGCTTCACTTCCTTTTACCTTTTATCATCTTATTCACCTCTACTCTCCCAAGTTATTCCTCCAAGGAATCTTTACTCTTCTGGCTAGGAGTAAGAGAGTTTTAGTCATTCCTGATGATGATAAAGATAGAGGTTGGTATGCCAGGTTTGTTGCTGCCCCTACAGGTGGATTAGTAGGTGAAGAAAATTTACCCTTCCCTGAGAAGTGGAACTTTCCACATAAGTTTTGTTTACTCACTTATTTTATTCTTGATAGATGTTCAGTACCGTGACTATTTTTGTCTTTTTTCAGCAACCATGGGAACCGTCGAGGAGATTTTCATTTTCAGTGGTTGGGTAGAAAAATTGTTGTTGATCTCTCCAATGGAAGAACGTTCTTGGAAATACCTTTCTGCAAGGTTTGGTTGGAAAGTAAACCCATGGTAGGTTTTTTTTTACGTTTCCCTTTTATCTCTTTTTTGAACTTCTCTAATCCCTTTTGTTTGTTAGGGTTTCTCGCTCGTGGTGTTACCATTGATGCTATAACTGCTTCAAATCTCTCTTTGGTCAAGGCTCAAGAAATTATCTTAAATTCTTCTTCGTCAAAAAGGAAAGCGGGTAGGACTAAAACCTTAGAAGATGAGGAGGAGCAGGAGGAAGGCTCGTTGGTTCGTAGGCCACGAGCAAGAAGAAGAGTCGTGTCTGCTGATAAATTTGCTCCCTTTACTGGTCCATCTTCCGTGCCTGAGCCTGATCATTCTACCCTTTCATACTCTGAGGAGGAAACTCCTTCTGCAGCCACTGAGCCAGTTGAGCAGTTGTTCCATCAAGGTTTTGTCTCAATTTCAGAGGAGACGCCTCTTGCCATCTTTCCTCCTTCTGCTCCAGTGCAACTTTAGTCTGCCGTGCCTGTTGCTGTTTTTGCTTCCCCGTCTGTGCCACCCGTGGCTCCTTCATCTAACCCTATTACCGTGCCTTCTATTATTGAAGTAGGGTCTTCTAGCAATGGGGAGATGAAGCGAATTATGATCGAGGTTCCTGTAGAAGGTAGCCTTTTAAAGAAATCAGGCCAGGTGGATGTGTGGTTGAAGCCTTTGATTGGCCCGGTTGAAAAGTCAAAATTGGAAAGTCATAGCTCCTTAACATGGATGAATGAGATTGTACACTCATCTTTGAAGGTAACCTTCCTGTTATTTCTTCTTAACACTAGACTTTGCCTTATCTAATTTTCCTTTTTTTGTGTAGATCAATCTCATTGGTACAGAGTTGATGAAAAGGATAGTACATATGGAGCAGTTAATGAATGACCACCATACCGATGCTGATAACTGGAAGGAACAATTTGAGAGCCTTCAAATTGATATGGAAGCAGTAGAAGAGGAAAAATGTACCTTAGAGTAGCATGTTAGAGTGATAGCAGCAGAATTAGCCATTGACAAGGCTTTGTTGAATCAAGCAGGCAAGGATAAGAACATCCTAGAATCCTCATTTGCAAAACAACTTTCCCGTGCTTCTGAAGAAATAATAAGCTTGAAGGATTTTCTAGACCAGAAGGAGGCTTATGCTGGAGAACTCGTGCAATCGCTTACTCAGACCCAAGAAGACCTCCGTGAATCCTCTAACAAGGTTCAATTTTTGGAGAGATCCCTTGCTCCTTTACAAGCTTCCTACGATGTTGCTGTGGTTGAAAGGGATGAGTTGAGAGAAGACGTTGAACAATGGGAGAAGGACTATGAAGCTCTCGAGGATAAGCAGTTGTTGATGTGAGTTGGGCTTACTTGAATTCCCGTCTTGATACATTAACGGAAGTGGGCCAAGAAAACATTGACTTACAAGCTGAAATTGCAAAAACTAAGGAGACAATTGAAAGGTCTCGGTAGAGTCAAAGTTTTTCATCACCTGAGGTTGAAGTTCTAGTGGGTGATAAGATCGTGCCTAATGAAGTTGCTGCCCAACGCTTGCCATCTCAAGCTGCTCCTTCTGTTGATGAAGATAACCTTCCCAGTGTCTAGTGAAAGTGTTTGTTAACCCCTTTCTTTTTTTTTCTTTTGGAGAATCAATTGGTAGTTATTACTGGTCCCATTTGGGGGTAAAGTTTGGTTGGTAAGTCCCCAATGACAACTTAGAGGAAATTGTGTATAAACAAATTCATTTGGACTAAGTTGATACTTAGTTTCTACCGTCATATAATATTAATTTCTTGTCATGACTTGTATTTTTTAAGTTTTCGTTTTACTCTTAAGTGTTTACATAAAAATGCTTTATGTTCAGGTTTTTGTTTCACCCTTTTTAACTTTGCATTAAAAATACTTCAATACCTCGTGTCTTTTTGAAACAAGCACGATTTATAAAAGATAGCCCTTTTATGAACGACACTTAATGAAGAAGATGTCTCAACTTCATAATGGTGTAAATATACGAAAGAGAGATAGGAATTCACATGTTCCTTTGAGTAATGCTTTGAAGAAAGTTTTTGTATTATTTGAACTTTCATAATACTTTGCATTTGTTCAAGTATCGTCCATAACTCTTTCGTAACTGTTTTCTCTTACAACAGATTTTGAATAAATACAGGGGTACAAATTTCAACCCGTGACTAAATTTGCCTTCAACCTAAACATTCGTTTTTATTTATGAGCATGCTTTTTGTAGGTTTCTGAATCAGGCGTTGTATGATAGTCTTCAACTCTTTGATTTCGCTCGTAACTTTTGATTTGTTGGGTAAAATAGGTCTCCAGGCTTGAGCTCTGACTTTATGCTAGTCTTCTTTCTTGAGCTTTGACTTTTTTGATAGTCTTCTTTGCCTTCCATATTATATTGTCCCCCAAGTGTTTGAGCTTTGAATAATGAAATCTCGAGCACTTGACTACTCCTTCCTTGTGGTCCTTTTCCTGAAAAGGAAAAACATACGGGACTTAAAGGTATATAGTTTAGATGATGACTACTTAACTCTTTGAAATGTCCATCAGAAAGGTTGTAACCCTAGACCGGAAATTCAGTTACTTCCTCGTGCCTATTCAGGTCTAATATCATCATTTGGTTATGAGTTAGATTTTTGCCTATCATCTAAAATTGTTAGTATAACTTTAACTGTAGTAAATAAAATCGTACGTAATGATACCTGACCGTGGGTACTCATTTTTCTTAGAAGTAATACTTCCTTAAATGAACAACATTCCAACTTGTTGGTAAGATCCTACCGTCCATGGTTTCCAGCTCATAAGCACCTTTTCCAGCAATACCACACACTTTATAAGGTCCTTCCTAATTTGGGTTTAATTTTCCTGCTCCAGCCTCTTTTGTTGATTGGAAAACTTTTTTGAGAACAAAGTCCCCAATTTTAAAATATCTGAGGTGAGCTTTTCTGTTGTAATACCGCTCTATAATTTGCTTTTGAGCTGCCATGCAAATTAAAGCGACTTCTCTCCTTTGTTCAAGTAAATCCAGATTTGTTCTCAACTCGTCGTTGTTTATTTCTTATGTTGCTACTGTGAATCTCGTACGTGGTTCACCAACTTCCACTAGTATTAGGACCTCTGAGCTATAGACAGTTCGAACGGGGTTTCTCTCGTGGTTGTTTTGGTTGTAGTCATATAAGCCTATAATACTCCTGGTAGCTCTTCCGGTCAATTTCCTTTTGATTTTTCCAATCGTTTCTTCAAATTATTGATGATGATCTTATTTGTTGACTCAACTTGCCCATTAGCCAGGGGTGATACGGTGAAGAAGTGATATGTTTGATTTTCCAGCTTTGGAAGAATTACGTGATTTGCGAGCCTATGAATTGCGTGCCATTATCACATATGATTTCCTTTGGGACACCAAAGCGGCATATGATGTTTCGCCAAATGAAGCTTGTCACTTCTTTTTCTCGTACCTTTTTAAAAGCATCTGCCTCTACCCATTTTGAGACATAATCTGTTAATACAAGTAGAAAATGTACCTTTCCTTTGGCTTGGGGTAGAGATCCTACTATATCCATCCCCCATTTCATAAATGGCCAAGGTGATGTAACCGGATGTAGTAATTCTGTGGGTCGATGCATGTTTTTAGCATAGCGCTTATATTTATCGCATTTAGCTACGAAATTTTCAGCGTTTTCTTCCATCTTTGGTCAATAATACCCTACTCTGATTAGAGTTTGAATAGAGATCTTCCACATGCGTGGTTTCCACAACGTCCTTCGTGTACTTCTTTCATCATGTACTCTGTTTGATTAGGTCCGAGGCACCTTGCTAGAGGACCACCAAACATTTTGCAATATAAAGTGTCACGAACTAGGCAATACCGTGCAACTTTTCGTCGAAGTTCTTAAGCTTCTTTCTTATCCTCAGGCATGGTACCATTCTGCAAAAAATTTACAATTTTGTTTCTCCAATCCCAGGTTAGATTATTAAATGTTACCGCGTTCTGTTCCTGGTCGATTACTGAATCAAATAAATGTATCACAATAGCATTTTCTTTATTCGTTACATCTGTAACTGATGCGAGGTTAGATAACGCATCCGCTTCTGTGTTTTCCTCTCTAGGTATTTTCACGATCTTCCATGACTGGAATCGCCTCACTAGGTCCCGTTCCTTTTCCAAATATTGCTGCATTCGAGTTTCTCTGGCGGTGTAAGTCCCTTGCATCTGATTTACCACCAGTTGAGAGTCACTTTTGATCACGATCTGCTCTTTTGAGAGTTCTCGTGCTAATTCAAGTCCTGCAATGACAGCTTCGTACTCTGCTTCATTGTTAGTGATAGGATAACATTTAATATCTTGCCTTATCTTTTCACCCGAAGGTGGTATCAAGACAATTCCTAAACCGGCTCCTTTAACATTAGAAGAACCGTCAATAAATAAAGTCCATGTTCCTGGATTAACTCTGGTAAAAATCTGTAATTCCTTTTCTACTTCAGGAATTATGTTAACATTAAAATCTGCGACAAAATCAGCTAAGACTTGAGACTTTATTGTTGTCCTAAGTTGATAAACAATGTCGTTTTCGCTTAGGTCTATTGCCCATTTAGCCAATCTGCTTGACAGTTCCTGTTTATGCAGAATATTTCTTAAAGGATATGAAGTTACAACAACAATTGGATGACACTGAAAGTATGGTCTTAACTTCCTAGCTGCCATGACTAGAGCCAAGGCTAATTTTTCTAGATAGGGGTATCTAGTTTCAGCATCCAATAAGGATTCTTACATAGTAAATGGGAGATTGCTTACTTTTATCTTACCTTAACAGGACTGCACTCACGGCTATTTCTGCAACAACATGATAAATATACCGTCTTTCCCTTTCCTTTGGTTTGGATAGTAGAGGGGGATTTTATAGGTAGGCTTTCAAGTTTTTGAGGGCATGCTGGCATTCTTTGGTCCATTCGAACCGATTCTACTTTTTTAGTACTGAGAAGAATTTGAAACTCTTCTCTGAAGATCTTGAAATGAATCTTCCTAAAGTTGCGATCCTACTTGTCAGCCTTTGAAATTCTTTTTTGCTCGTGATTATATTAGGTATTTCTTCAATAGCTTTAATTTGAGCAGGATTTACTTCAATGCCTCTATTTGATACGAGAAAACCCAAAAACTTACCTGATTCGACGCCAAAGGCGCACTTTTCTGGATTTAGTTTCATGTTATACTTGCGGAGGATCTTGACTATAGCTGAAAGATGTTGGAAGTGGTCTTCAGCCTGTGTTGAATTCAACATGTCATCAATGTATACCTCCATTGTCTTCCCCAGATGTTCCTGG
Organism: Nicotiana knightiana; assembly: GCA_005239525.1. Lineage (NCBI taxonomy): Eukaryota > Viridiplantae > Streptophyta > Magnoliopsida > Solanales > Solanaceae > Nicotiana > Nicotiana knightiana. Next base: position 41,499 of record ML414958.1, read on the forward strand.
AACATCTTGGTCACTAGCCTTTGATACGTGGCTCCAGCATTTTTCAAGCCAAAAGACATGACTTTGTAACAGTAAGTCCCCCTGTTTGTAGTAAAGGAAGTTTTTTCCTCATCTGAGGGGTCCATTTTTATCTGATTGTAACCAAAATATGCATCTATAAAGCTTAACAATTCATGACCTACAGTGAAATCAATCATTTGATCTATGTGCGGTAAAGGAAATGAATCCTTTGGGCATGCTTTGTTTAAATCAGTATAATCTACACATACTCTCCATTTACCGTTCTTTTTAGGCACTACTACAATATTAGCTAACCAATCGGGATATTTACCTCGCGTATTGAACCGATTTTTAAGAGTTTTTATACCTCTTCATCGATCACTTGATTCTTGAATGACCCCTGCTTCCTTTTATTTTACTTGACAGGTACGAATGATGGGTCTTCATTCAGTTTATGAGTTATCACCTCTGGGGGTATACCTGTCATATCTGAATGGGACCAGGAAAAACAATCTGCATTAGATTTCAAGTATTCAATTAACTTACCTCTTCTGGTCGGGCTTAGTCTTGCTCCTATGTGGATTTTTTGTTCAGGCTTAATTTCGAACAGTGGAACAGCTTCGAGTTCTTCAGTAGTTATCTTTATGTTTTCATTCTCTTCTGGTTCTTGAATAACATCAGGCCTGGAATCCACGTCCGTATGTTTTGATGCGATCTCCGTGGTGATTTGATTCACCGTATCTTTATCGTTTATTCCCGTATCTGTTTGAGTTGCTCCCGCATCTTTTAGTTCTTCCTCCGCTTCTTCTTTATTTGAGTGCATTACTGAATTGATATTCCTCAAAAAATTTTGGTCACCTCGAATCTGCTGAATTCCACATTTTGAAGGGAATTTGATAACTTGGTGTAGAGTGGATGGTACTGCATCCATGTCATGAATCCATGGTCTTCCCATAATTACATTATAGGCCATGTCTGTATCAATAACTTGAAATTGTTTTTCTTTGACGACGCCTTCTGCATAAGTACTCAATGCAATTTCTCCCTTTGTTATGACAATAGAATTATCGAATCCGGATAAGGAACATGCTTTTGGAATTACATGGTCTCCCATTAGCATCTCCTCCACCACTCTTAGTAGAATGATGTTAATTGAACTACCTGGATCAATTAGTACTCTTCTCACGTTAGTGTCATGTATAAGTAAAGATATTACCAGTGCATCGTTATGTGGGATCAATAACCCATCTGCATCTACATTGTCAAATGTTATGTTATCAGCCTCTAAGATTTCACGAGTCCGCTTCCCGTGGGTTATTGTGAACTTCGTTGTCTTTTTTGCTGAGGTATAGGTCACGCCATTAACCTCCTCTCCTCCGTTTATCATATTTACTGTTCTCTTCGGAGATGGTGGTTTTGGGGGATGCTGCATGTTCTTCATATATGCTTGCTTACCTTTTTCACTAAACAATTCAGGTAGATAGCCCTGTTTTAATAAGTGTTCTACCTCATCTTGCAATAACCTGCATTTTGATGTTTTGTGCCTGTGGTCATTGTGAAATTCAAACCAGAAGTCTGGGTTCCTTCTTTTGGATTTGATCTCATCTCTTTGGGCCATCGAACTTTATCACCCATATTTCTTAATACTGTAATTAATTCTAAAGTACTTACATTGAAGTTATAATCTCCCATTCTTGCATACATGTTATTACCTCTATTTCGTTCATCTCTATCTTTTCTGGATCTTGATGATGATGAACTTGAATCTCTGTTTGACGGCTATGATCGGTCCATGTGTTTTCAAATTTGGAACGAGCTTCTCGTCCCGAAGGTCCCATATATGGCTCGTACCTATTTTTACTAGTTCTCCTCTCTGATTCTGAGCGCCTAGAGCTTGTTTTGTCTTCTACTTTTGATTGAGCTATGGTATCCTCTTCAATTCGCAATTTGGTGTTGTACCTGTTATAAACATCATTCCACGTCATAGCTGGGAATTCTCGTAGACTTTATTTGAGTCTCCTCGTGTCTTCAGAGCTTTTTTTATTTAGATTGCTCGCAAACGCCATAGCTTCCCAATTGTCAGGTACTCTTGGTAACAACATCCTTTCCCGTTGAAACCTATCTACGAATTCACAAAGCAATTATGTATCTCCTTGTTTTACTTTGAATATGTCCTCCATTATTTTCTCCACTTTTTGTGCACCAGAATGTGCTTTTATAAACGAATCTGCAAGCTCAGCAAAAAAATCAATAGAATTTTCGGGTAAGAAAAAATACCACGTTAGTGCTCCTTTGGTTAAGTGTTTCTCCTAATTTTTTGACCAGAACATACTCGATTTCCTGCTTAGTTAAGTCGTTGCCTTTTACTCTCGTGGTGAATGCAGTAACATTATCACGTGGATTAGTTGTCCCGTCATATTTTGGTATATCGAGCATTTTAAATTTTTTGGGAATCGGCAAAGGTGTTGCACATGGCTTCCATGGTTGTTGAGAGTATTTATCAATATCAATCCCCTTGATGACAGGTCGTACGCCAGGAATTTGTTCGATACGATCGTTTTGTTCCTTCACCTGTTTCTACAAGGTTAGTATTAAAGATTGTAAATATGAATTATTAGTCATTCCTGGTCTCCCTTCGAGGGATTCGTTTGGAGTGCCTCTACTTCTAGAATTAGCTAATCCAGATTATGGATTTTCCACAGTTGTAGTGTTGTTTGGAGGAGGTGTAGGTGGTATAGTTGGTAGCCCCCTCACGAAAGCTTGAAGAGCTTCATTCATATATTCAACAACTATTTGCTTCACAGTGTCTTGCTCTCATGTTTGTTCATTTCCAATCTGATCATTCTTGTGAGTTGTGGATCTTTCCGAGGAATTGTCTCTTGAACCTCGTGGGATTCCCTGAGGCGATGGAATTGGAGTTCCAGTTGCCTGTTGATTGTTGTCGTTGGTGTTTGACATGATTCAGTAAAGATAACTTAGGAATACAAAAAAGGATTATTAGCTTCCTGGTAACGAAACCAATTTGTTTAACCAAAGAACCAGATTCTTAGTCAAAGTTATTTTAAGAAGTACTCGGGCTTCTGATAACCAAGAAAATTCACTAAGAACAATAATAGAAATTAGACTTGTAAAATAGGAAAACAATAAGTGCACAGAAATGTAAATATATTTCAGTAGTGGTTCGAACGTGTCTCTACAAGTGAGATCTTACTCCTTTTTATAGGGAATTTCTTAATATAACGTCTAGTCTTCTTAATAATTGAGAAGATCTATGAATCTGCCCTTTATTCTGCCCTGGTTCATTCTGACCGTGTCTCTTCAACTCCTCAATTAGACTGGAGCTTCCGCTTCTAGTTATCTCGTGGGTGTTTACCCCGTACCTCTTTGTTCCGTACCTCTTTCTAAGCTTTCATCCAGCTGTCGCTCTTCCATTGCTCCCCGTATATTGCTTTGTCATCCAAGATATTACACGTGTAATGTCTATTTTTTACCAATACATGCCCCTCATGTAATTCTTTCATCACATATTCTGTTTGAGCGAGTCTAGGGCATCTTACTAAAGGTCCCCCAAACCTTTTTAGATATAGATTTTCTCGAATTAAGTAGTAATGGGCAGCCTTTCGTCGAAACGACTGAGATTCTCTTTTGCCTTTAGGTACGGTTCCATACTGCAAAAAATTAACAAGATCGTTTCTCCAATCCCAAGTTAGATTATTGAAACTTACCTCATTTTTATCCTGGTCCAATGCTGAATGAAATAAATGTATTACGATAGCATTTTCTGCATTTGTTATTTCCGCAGTTGATTCAAGATTAGCTAATGCATCTGCTTCCCCATTTTCTTCCCTGGGTATTTGCACAATCTTCCATGATTGGAATTGCCTTATCAATTCTCGTGCCTTTTCTGAATATTGTTGCATTCTTGCCTCTCTAGCTATGTAAGTCCCTTGCATCTGGTTGACTACCAGCTGAAAAACACTTTTAATTACGATTTGCTCTATAGAGAGTTATCGTGCCAGCTCTAACCCTGCAATTACATCTTCGTACTCTGCTTCATTGTTAGTAATTGGGTAACATTTAATTGCTTGTCTTATACTTTCTCCCGAAGGTGGGATTAAAACAATACCTAAACCTGCTTCTTTGACATTCAAGGAGCCATCGGCAAATAGAGTCCATGTACATGGATTAGATATGGTGAATATTCGTAGTTCCTTTTCTACTTCAGGAACTATTTTGTGCTAAAATATGCTAAAACTTGTGATTTTATTGCAGTTCTAGGTTGGTACATGATATCATATTCACTGAGTTCTATTGCCAACTTGGCTAATCTACCTGACAATTCTTGTTTATGAAAAATATTCCTTAGAGGATATGCAGTTATTATAGAAATAAGGTGACATTGAAAGTAAGGTCTCAACTTCTTAGATGCCATAACTAATGCTAAACCAAGTTTTTCTAAATGAGGATATCTAGTCTCAACATCCAACAAAGATTTACTGATATAATAAATTGGAGATTGTTACCTTTGTCTTCTCATACCAAAACTGCACTAACAACCATGTCTGAAACTGCAAGATAAACAAACAGCCTCTCACCATCCTTTGGTTTAGCCAGCAAAGGAGGATTTGACAAGTATGCCTTTAAATTTTTGAGGGCTTGTTGGTATTCTTCAGTCCACTCGAGCTGATTTTGTTTTTTTAGCACTGAAAAGAATTTGAAACTTTTCTCCGAAGACTTAGAAATAAATCTTCCCAAAGCTTCTATCCTCCTGTCAATCTTTGTACCTCTTTTTTGCTCGTGAGTATATCTGGAATTTCTTCAATAGCTTTGATCTGTGCAAGGTTTACTTAAATACCTCTATTAGATACAAGAAAACCTAAAAACTTACCTGAAGCTACGCCGAAGGCACATTTTTCTGTGTCCAATTTCATATTATAGCCGCGGAGAATCTCGAAGGTATTTGAAAGATTTTGAAAATAATCTTCTGCTCATGCAGATTTGACTAGCATACCATCAATATATACTTCCATAGTCTTTCCCAGGTGTTCTAGAAACATCTTGGTCACCAACCTTTGATATGTGGCTCCAACGTTTTTCAAATTAAAAGGCATGACTTTGTAACAATAAGTCCCCCTGTCTGTAATAAATAAAGTTTTTTATTCATCTAAAGGATCATTTTTATTTGATTTTAACCTGAATACGCATCTAAAAAACTCAAAAGCTCATGACCTGCGGTAGAATCAACCAATTGACCTGCGGTATATTAGTATAATCTACGCAAACTCGCTATTTACCGTTCTTTTTTGGAACTACCACATTATTAGCTAACCAATTGGGATATTTTACCTCACGTATTGAACCGATTTTTAAGAGTTTTTGTACCTCATCATGAATCACTTGGTTTTTGAATGAACCTTGCTTCCTCTTCTTTTGCTTGACAGGTACATATGATGGATCTTCATTCAATTTATGAGTCATCACCTTCGGAGGTATACCTCTCATATCTGAGTGCGACTAAGCAAAACAATCTGCGTTAGCTTTTAAAAGTTCAACTAACTTACCTTCTATTCCTGGACTCAGCTTTGCTCCAATATAAACTCTCCATCTGGCCATTGTTCGAATAGCATAACAGCTTCGAGCTTTTCAATTGTTGTTTTGATGTTTTCATTCTCCTCCGATTCTTGAATGACATCCGGTCTTGAATCTATATTTGTTTGTTTTGATACATTTTAGATGAGATTTTATTTACCAAATCTTCCACGAAATTCTCATATGTATAAATGCTTTCTTTGTGTGATTGCACCACTGCATTGATATTCTTAGAAATTTGTTAATCTCCTCGAATTTGTTGAATTCCCCATTTTGAAGGAAACTTAATAACTTGATGTAATGTAGTCGGCACAACATCCATGTCATGAATCCATTGTCTCCCAAGAATCACATTATAGGCCATGTCTATGTCTATACTTGAAATTTTTCTTCTTTGATGACTCTTTCCGCGAATGTAGTCAGAACTATCTCCCCCTTTGTAACAACGGTTGAATTATCGAATCCAGATAAGGAACGTGCTTTTGGTATCATCTTGTCTCCAATTTGCATTTCGTTCACCACTCATAACAGAATAATATTCACGGAGCTACCTAGATCAATCAAGCTTCATTTTACATTAGTATCATGTATAAGTAAAGATATTACCAGTGCACCATTGTGAGGAATCATCAAGCCATCCGCATCTGCATCATCAAATGTTATGCTATCCTCCTCCAAAACTTGACGAACTCGCTTCCCGTGGGTTACTGTGAATTTGTCGTCTTTTTCGCAGCTGTGTATGTTACATCGCAGACTTCTTCTCCCCCCTTATCACGTTTATTATTCTCTTTGGAGATGGAGTTTTTGGTGGCTCTTGTCTATTTTTCATGTAAGACTATTTACCTTTCTCGCTGAACAAGTCTGTCAAGTATCCCTGCTTTAACAAATGTTCTACTTCTCCTTACAACAATCTGCAATCTGATGTTTTATGACCATGGTCATTATGAAACTCACACCAGAAATCTGGATTTCTTCTACTTGGGTTTGATCTCATTTCCTTTGGCCATCGCACCTTAGCTTCCATACTCTTTAAAACAACTACCAACTCAGAAGTACTGATATTGAAACTATGGTCTCCTATCCTTGCATTGCGTTGGTATCCCTATCACGCACATCTCGTTCTTTTCTGAACCTAGATGATGATGATGAACCTGAATCTTTGTTCCTTGATCTATGGTCGGATCGTACATTTTCTGTCGTGCGTCTCGCCCTGAGGGTCCTATATAAGGCTCATACCTATTTTTACCGGACCTATTTTCATATTTTGACCGCCTGGAACCTGTTCTCTCATCAACATTTGACTGAGAAACGATGTCCTCTTCAATCCACAGCTTGGTACTATACCTGCTATATACATCATTCCATGTTGTGGTAGGGAATTCTCGTAAGCTTTCCTTGAGTCTTCTCGTGTCTTATGAACTTTTTTTGTTTAGATTACTTGCGAACGCATGGCTGCCCAATTATCTGGTACTCTTGGAAGCATCATTCTTTCACGTTGAAATCTACAAATTCTCTAAGTAATTCTGTATCTCCTTGCTTCACTTTGAAGATATCTTCCATTCATTTTTCAACTTTTTGAGCTCCCGAATGTGCTTTTATAAATAAATCTGCAAGCTCAGCAAAAGAGTCATTGGAATTTTTAGGTAAAAAAGAATACCATGGTAACGTCCCTTTCGTGAGTGTGGTGGTACTCCAGGTATTTGTTCGATGTAGTCATTTTGTTCTTTCACCTGTTTCTGCAAAGTTAGTAGCAAATTTTATAAATCAGAATTATCTGATGTACCTAGTCTCCCATCACGTGACTATTTGGGAGTTCCCCTGCTTCCTGAATTAGCAAGCCTTGAGCGTGGATATTCCACAGTTGCAGTATTATTTGGGGGAGGAGTTGGTGGTACAGTTGGCAGTCCCCTCACGAAAGCTTGAAGAGAATTATTCACGTGTTCAACGATCAATTGTTTCATAGCATCTTGCTCATCGGTCTGCTCATCTCCATGTTGTTCAATCGTGTGAGTAGCAGATCTTTCAGGTGTTCCTTCTCGAGAAGTGCGTGGAGATTCCTGAGGTGAAGGAACTGGAGTTCCTCCTACCTGTTGGTTGTTTTCATTGACAGTTGACATGATTTGTTTGTGAGAAACAAAGATTTGGAAAGTAAAAAAATTATCAGAGTCCCGGCAACAAAACCAATTTGTTTAACCAAAAAATAAGATTCTCAGTCAAAGCCTATTTTTAGAAGAACTCGGGTTACTGATAAGCAAGAAATTCTGTACTTTCTCAATTATATGAAAGGAAATAAACGTGACAAGAAATATTTAAATAATTGATATAAAGCAAAAGAAAATAGTTGTATTCCAATATAAGTCAGAACGTGTCCTTACAAGTGAAATTCTCTTCCCTTATATAGGGATTTACAAATATAATGTTTCCTTCCTTCTATGGCTGAATCATTATGAGCATTAATGACATTAATGAACCGTTATATTGACAATCGTAACTGTTCATGAAAATTCACTAACGATTTCGATTCTCCTTCCTCATTAATTGGAGGTTCGTGAATCTTCCCTTTTTACTATCTTGATTCATTCCGTCTGTGTCTCTTCATTGAACAAATTAGGCTCGAGCATATGCGTCCTTTCATCTCGTGAGTGATTTGCTCATACCTCTTATAACTCGTACATCTTTTAATTGTAACACTCCAGTTGTCATCTTTTTAGTGATCCATGTATTATGCCCTATCAGCAACATATAATTTCACGTGTATTATTTATTTTCTACCAATACATCACTAAGATTATTTTCCTATCTTCTACAAGTGCTTAATCCAAAATTTGACAAATTTATGAGCTCATCCTTGTTAGTATTTTCGTTGTGTATTCTTCTGTGATAGGATATATGCATAGGATATATGCATTCTTGTTATGTTTTGATGATCTAACAAAGTTGATGATAAGAACCAGATAAGGAACCTGATACACATCCTAGAGTACGTGAGAACAACAAGTCTCAAGTTGAACACGTAAATCAACTCTTTATAAGTAAAAGAAACAACAAGAGGAACAGATTGACACCAGTTCCCTTGGTGACCGTACCAGTAAACTTCCCAACAACTGTAAAGTTGTTACATGCACACGCAACAATGCAAAACAGTACACAGCTAACTTCATTGAGAACGCTCCTGTACAAAACATGCTTGCATCATTCAAGTGATGTCACCAATGTTATATTAACATTAAACCAAAGGTAAACCATCACTTGAACATTGAAGAATCTATCAAGAATTGTCTCAAATATGTGCATCAATCTAGCAATCGATTCCCAAGGGCTTCAAGAACAACGAACAACCTAACTATATCCCTGTATCGAGTCATTACATGTCCTTAGTTATGTTGAACCTTTATTAAAGTTCTTTTCTTGTTGTCACGACCTCAAATCCTAAACCAACCGTGATGGCGCCTATCGTGGAACTAGGCTAGACAATAATCACATAATTACAGTTTCTTTCTAAAATACCAACCATTTCCAACATTTCATAAAGTATACAGAATTTCGGAATTCATTAGGCAAAATAAATAGCTAAATATTCTAAACCATCCCCAAAATTCAGAGTCAACATGTCATGAGCATCTAAGAAATATACCAACTAGTCTACTATTATAATACAAAACCTCCGAACGAATAGCTAGATACAACAAAAGAAGGGAAAACAAAGATGCTGCGGATGCTGAACAACTACCTCTATATTTCGAACTCCGGCTCCGCACGGAATAGATGGCTAACGCTCAGTATCATCACTTGTATATGCACACAGGGGTGCAGAGAGTAATGTGAGTACGCCAACTCATTAGTATGAAAATAAATCAAGTCTAAGCGGCAAGAAACACATAAAAATCAATATCATCAGTTCACAATATGCACAGCCTTTCTTTCCAACAGTATATACATAGATATATGAAATCATCATGCCTTAAAACCAACTTCAGAAAAATCCTTTGAAAAATGTGTTTTCAGACAATTTTAGAAATTGAAATAACCGAAGGATTTAGTGTAAAATGAATTAAATGATAAGTAGCCCCTCTGGAAAAAACATGAATCATAAATCGCCCATCGGGCAGAACATCACTCAGCACCTCACAACCACTCAGTATCAGCCCCTCGGGCAACCTCACTGTCACCCATGCCTACCAATCACTCATCACTCGGCACTCAGCACTCGCACTCAGTAGGTACCTGCGCTCACCGGGGGTGTGTACAGACTCCGGAGGGGCTCCTTCAGCCCAAGCGCTAATATCAAGCCACCTCATGGCATATCATATCCTCACAATCATGCCCTCGACCTCACTCAGTCAGAACTACTCAAAAGCCCCTCGTGCGTATCAGTAAAACGGGGTACTCGAACCAAAATATCATTTTTAAATCTCAAAATAGTGTAAATCAGGTTGAGTTTCAAAAACAGTTAAGCGCAATATGACTGAATGTAAATCATAAATCAACAGTGAGGGAATAACAGTAAAAAGCCCTCAAGGGGTCCAAACAAGTCGGCACGAGGCCCCAAACATGGGTTATAGCCCAAATATATCAATAGTTTTAGAACACAATTTAACATATGGTTTAGAGTAAAAATACGCAACTCAATAGTTGTCGCGGAGAGGACCAAGTCCAATCCAAAAATCAGTGCGCGCCAAATACTCGTCATCCGACATGTGCGCCATGCTAAAAACAGTGAGAAATATGAAGTCCGGGGTTTCATACCCTCAGAACAAGATTTATAACCATTACTTACCTCTACCGGGCCACTATACTAATCCGCGATGCTCTTTCCCCTCAAATTGGCTCCCGATTGCTCCGAATCTAACCAAAATCAGATTAACATCATCAATATACGCTAAAGGAACAAAACCCAATCGAAAACTATCAATGTATACAAAATTCTCGAAATTCGGCAAAATCCGAGCCCCGGTCCCACGTCTCGAAATTCGATAAAATTTACATCACTAGAAACCTCGACCTTCCACGATTCTACACATACCAAGAACACCACAATCGGACCACAATTGCCTACCCAAATCGCCAAAAGAATTTTCCCCAAACCTCCTCCCATTTTTCCAAACTTTTTCTACTTTAATTCTTCAAATTACAAGCCTAATCCGAACAAAATAGCGTAGAAACGACTTTTATAATCCAGGAACTTACCGGCACTGAAGACCCTCAAATTCATTGTTCAATTTTGCTCTCAACTTAGCTCAATCCGCATGCAACAATGGAGAAAATGCCAAAATATTCGCGGAGGCACCATTTTATATTGTTCTGCCCAGTTAATCCGCACATACGGACCTTTCCTCGCACCTACGGACCCGCACCTGCGGTCCCAGGTGCGCACCTGCGAAATCCCATCCGCAGGTGCGGCCACACCAGAAGATTAACACCAGCAGCTTTTTGCTGCAATTTTCCTAAGTTCAAACCTCCCCAACCATCCGAAATCAATCCCGAGCCCCTCGGGGCCCCAACCAAACATACCAACAAACCCCATAGCATCATTCAAACTTCGAGCCTTCGAAACACCAAAAACAACAAGAAAACACCAAAATTACATCAAATTCAAACCTATGAACTTTGAAACTTCTAAATTTCACCAATGATGCCGAAACCAACCAAAACACATCCGATTGACCTGAAAATTTGAAAACATATCCAAAATGACATTACGAACCTGCTCCAACTTCCGGAATCCCATTCCGACCCCGATAGCCTATTTTCCACTGTCGACCGAAAATCGCCAAAAACTAACTTTCACCAATTCAAGCCTAATTCTACGTCGGACATCAAAACTTCATTTCGAACACACTCCTAAGTCCCAAATCACCTAACGAAGCTATCCGAGCCATAAAATCCTCATTCCAAGGTCGTTTACCAATAAGTCAACTCCCAGTTGATATTTTTCAACTATTAAGCTAATTTAAGAGACTAAGTGTCTCAATTCTCACCACGACCACTCCGAACCTGAACCAACCGACCTAACACAACATAAATAAGCTAAGAAAGATATGATAAAGCAGAAACAGGGGAAACGGGGGAAATCAGGCTAATCTCACAGAACGATCGGTCGGGTCGTTACATCCTCCCGCTCTTAAACAAACGTTCGTCATCGAACGGGTCTAGAAACATACCTGGAGCCTCGAATAAGTGAGGATATCTGCTCCGCATCTCCCACTCGGTCTCCCAGGTGGCATCCTCCATCGGTTGTCCTCCCCACTGAACCTTCACTGAAGCTATATCCTTAGATCTCAGCTTTCTGACCAGACGACCCAAAAGAGCCACTGGCTCTACCTCATATGACATATAACCCTTGAGTTGAACCGTGCTGAAGTCCAAAACCTGAGACGGATCACCAACATACTTCCGGAGCATCGAAACATGGAACACCGGCTGAATACTCGACAAGCTGGGAGGCAAGGCAAGGCAAGTCTATAAGCCACCTCCCCAATCCTCTTAAGCACCTCAAATGGCCCAATAAACCTGGGACTCAGCTTTCCCTTCTTCCCGAACCGCATAACACCCTTCATGGGTGACACATTCAGCAACACCTTATCCCCAACCATGAAAGACACATCCGGACCTTCCGGTACGAATAGCTCTTCTGCCTAGACTGCGCCGTGCAAAGCCGCTCCTGAATCAACTTCGCCTTACCCAATGCATCCTGGACCAGGTCTGTGCCCAATAGTCTAGCCTTGCCCGACTCAAACCAACCAACCGGAGATCTGCACCTCCTACCATATAAAGCCTCATACGGAGCCATCTGGATACTCGACTGATAATTATTATTATATGAAAACTCCGCGAGTGGTATAACTGGTCCCATGAACCCCCAAAATCAATGACATAGGCATGCAACATATCCTCCAAAATCTAAATAGTATGCTCTGACTACCCGTCGGTCTGAGGATGAAATGTTGTGTTCAACTCGACATGAGTACCCAACTCTCTCTGTACAGCTCTCCAAAACTGAGATGTGAACTGAGTACCTCTGTCAGAAATGATAGAAACTGGAACCCCATGCAATGGGACAATCTCCCTGATATAAATCTCAGCTAACCGCTCCGAAGAATAAGTGGAATGAAGTGCGCGGACTTGGTCAGCCGATCCACAATAACCCATATAGCATCAAACCTCCTCGAAGTACGTGGGAGTCCAATTACGATGTCCATGGTGATCCGCTCCCACTTCCACTCCGGAATATCAAATATCTGAAGCAATCCACCTGGTCTCTGGTGCTCATACTTGACCTGCTGACAGTTGAGACACCGAGCCAAAAACTCAACCGTATCTTTCTTCATCCACCTCCACCAATAATTCTTTCGCAGATCCTGATACATCTTCACAGCACCCGGGTGGATGGAATACCGCGAACTATGGGCCTCAGCTAGAATCAAATCTCTAAGCCCATCTACATTGGGCACGCAAATTTGACCCTGCATCCTCATGACCCCATCATCACCAATAACCACATCCCTGGCATCATCGCGATGGACCCTCTCCTGAAGAACAAGAAAATATGGATCATCATACTGGCGTGCTCTAATCTGATCATAAAGAGAAGACCTGGAGGCTACACAAGCCAATACCCGCGGAGGCGCTGATAGATCCAATCTCACCAACTGACCCGCCAAAGCCTGAACATCAAGTGCTAAAGTCTGCTCCGCTACTGGAAGGTAGGCTAGACTCCCCAAACTCTCCGCTCTGCGACTCAAGGCATCGGCCACTACATTGGCCTTCCCCGGATGATATAAAATAGTGAGGTCATAATCCTTGAGAAGCTCCAACCACCTCCTCTGACGCAAATTCAGATCCTTCTGCTTAAGCAGATGCTATAGACTACGGTGATCGGTGAAAATCTCACAATGCACTACAAATAATGACGCCAAATGTTCAAGGCGTGAACAATAGTTGCTAGCTCAAGATCGTGCACTGGATAATTATTCTCGTGCACCTTCAACTATCTGGACGAGTAGGAAATCACCCTACTGTCCTGCATTAAAATCGCTCCAAGGCCAACTCTCAAGGCATCACAAATAACTGTATAAGAACCTGAACCCGTAGGCAAAATCAACATCGGAGCTGTAGTCAAAGCTGACTTGAGCTTCTGAAAGCGCTCCTCACACTCCTCAGTCCATCTGAACTGAGCACTCTTCTGGGTCAGTCTGGTCATAGGTGTTGCAATAGATGAAAATCCCTCGGCGAAATAACGATAGTACCCTGCCAAACAAGTCATCTATACGAGGCAAGGGATATCGATTCTTCACTGTAACTCTGTTCAACTGCCGATAATCAATACACATACGCATAGAACCATCCTTCTTCTTTACGAACAACACCAGTGCACCCTAAGGTGACACACTAGGCTGAATGAACCCCTTATCTAGGAGTTCCTGAAGCTGCTCCTTTAACTCTTTTAGCTCCGATGGTGCCATACGATAAGGTGGAATAGAAATAGGTCGGGTGCCTGGCACCAGGTCAATACCAAAATCAATGTTCCTGTCAGGTGGCATGCCCGGCAGGTCTGCAGAAAACACGTACGGAAAGTCACGGACCATAGGAACTGAATCAATAGCGGGAGTCTCACCACTGACATCCCTCACAAAAGACAGATAAGATAGACACCCCATCTCAACCATGCACTGAGCCTTCAGGTAGGAAATTACCCTGCTAGGCATATACTCATAAGAACCTCTCCACTCAACCCTCGGACATCTTGGCATAGCTAAGGTCACGGTCTTAGCGTGACAATCAAGAACAACATGACATGGAGATAACCAATCCATGTCCAATATCACATCAAAATCGACCATGCTAAGTAACCGTAGGTCCACTAAGGTTTCCAGACCCCCAATAGATATCACACACGACCGATACACACGGTCCACAAATACAGTGTCGCTCATTGGAGTCGACAAATGAATAGAGGTAACTAAAGACTCACGGGGCATATCCAGAAAATGGGCAAAATATGAAGAAACATAGAAATATGTAGAATCAGGGTCAAATAAAGCCATAGAATCTCGGCAACAGACTGAGACAATACTTGTGATCACTGCATCGGAGTCCATAGCATATGGCCTGGCTGGAAATGCATACATACGGGCCTGACCTCCACCTGCTCAACCTCCCCTTCTAGGGCGGCCTCTAGTTGACTGATTACCACCCTTGGCTGCCTAGGCAGGTGGTAAAGTAACTGGAGCTGAAGTCGAGGGCTGGCACCTCTGCTGAGAAGAACCACCAGGACGATGGGGACCTCCACATGTTCCCAAACTCTCCACACTCAAAAAAACTCCGTGGAGCTGGAGGCGGGGACTGATAGATACCTCTGGCACCAGAATGGCCACTGGAAGACTCATGCATAGAAGAACTCTGAACTGGTGGTGCTCGAGCTGCACTCTGAGCTGGGAGGGCACCGAATGAAGTACATCCTGGATGAGAACCACGAGGACCATGCCTCGAAGATGCACCACTATAAGTTGGGCGGGCAAACTGAGGAGGCTGAATGAACGGCCTCTATTATGCTGAAACTGCCCCCTCGAAGGAGCACCACTAGAACTGCCCAATCCACGGGGCCTCTTGGCCTCCCTCTCCTCCTGCTCCTGGCGGCGAACTGACTCAATATATCGATCAATGTCAACAACCTACTCGAATGTAGCATCTGATACTCTCTCTCGGGTCATAAATAGGTGGAGATGATAAGTGAGGCCATCCATGAACCTCCTCACCCTCTCCCTATCAGTAGGGACCAACTCGGTAGCATGACAAGCCAACTCCGAAAACCGCATCTCATACTGCATCACTGATAGCTCCCCCTGACGCAACTGCTCAAAAAGCCTGCGTCGCTCCTCCCTTTGTGACTGGGGTACATACTTCTCCAAAAAGATAGTGGAGAACTTCTGCCAGGTGAGGGGTACTGAACCAACAGGCCTATGCCTCTCAAAATACTCCCACCAAGTGAAAGCAGCACCAGAAAACTGAAATGTAGCAAATGAGACCCCATTGGTCTCCAAAATCCCTGCAGTACGCAGCATCCTCTGACACTTATCCAGAAATCCCTAGGCATCCTCGCCCTCAACACCACTGAATTTCGGAGGCTATAATCTGCTAAATCTCTCCAGTCTACGCTGCTCATCCTCTGGCATAGCCGAAACCACAAAGTCCCGAACTGGAGCAACCGGCTGGGCTGGAACCGCCCCCGGTGTCTGATGGCCCTGAGTACCCTGCTCAGGTGTCCGGTCAACTGGAGTCTGACTGCCTCCCCCCGCCTGAGAAGTGGTGGCAACTGCCTGAGCAAGGGTGGTACACACCATCAAGATCTGAGCCAAGGTCTCCTGAAGATCTGGAATAACAATAGGCATTGTCGGTGCCTGAGCCTGTCCTGCTGGAGTATCTGTGGTGGGAATCTGACCCTGAACAGTAGGGGGATCAACTGGCACTGCACGGGTTGGCCCCCTACCTCTTCCACGGCCTCGATCGCTGCCTCGACCTCTCGTTGGTCTAGCTGGTGGCTGATCATCCTGATCGGTAGCGCGAGTCCTCACCATCTGTGAGAGAAGGAAACAACAGAAGTTTAGATTTCCAAAATCAACAAGATGGCACGATAGAATTAAAGAAAAATGAGATTGTTCCTAAGGGTTCCGCAGCTTCTCGAAGATAAGTACAGACGTCTCTGTACCGATCCGCAAGACTCTACTAAACCTGATCATGACCGTTGAGTCCTATGTAACCTAGGCTCTGATACCAACTTGTCACGACCCCAAATCCTAAATCGGCCGTGATGGCGCCTATCGTGGAACTAGGCTAGCCAATAATCATATAATTACAGTTTCTTTCTAAAATCCCAACCATTTCCAACATTTCATAAAGTATACAGGATTTCTGAATTCATTAGGCAAAATAAATAGCTAAATAGTCTAAACCATACCCAAAATCCAGAGTCAACATGTCATGAGCATCTAAGGAATATACCAACTAGTCTACTATTATAATACAAAACCTCCGAACGAATAGCTAGATACAACTAAAGAAGGGAAAACAGAGATGCTGCGGACGTTGAACAACTACCTCTATATTCCGAACTCTGGCTCCGCACGGAATAGATGGCTAACGCTCAGTATCAGCCCTAGTATCTGCACACAGGGGTGCAGAGAGTAATGTGAGTACGCCAACTCAGTAGTAATGAAAATAAATCAAGTCTAAGCGGCAAAAACACATAAAAATCAATATCATCAGTTCACAATATGCACAGCCTTTCTTTCCAACAGTATATACATAGATATATGAAATCATCATGCCTTAAAACCAACTTCAGAAAAATCCTTTGAAAAATGTGTTTTCCAACAATTTCAGAAATTGAAATAACCGAAGGATTTAGTGTAAAATGAAATAAATCACAAGTAGCCCCTCGGGAAAAAACATGAATCATAAATCGCCCTTCGGGCAGAACATCACTCAGCACCTCACAGCCACTCAGTATCAGCCCCTCGGGCAACCTCACTGTCACTCATGCCTCTCAATCACTCATCACTCGGCACTAGGCACTCGCCACTCAGCACTCGCACTCAGTAGGTACATGCGCCTTACTGGGGGTGTGTACAGACTCTGGAGGGGCTCCTTCAGCCCAAGTGCTAATATCAAGCCACCTCGTGGCATATCATATCCTCACAATCAGGCCCTCGGCCTCACTCAGTCAGAACCTCTCAAAAGCCCCTCGGGCGTATCATTAAAACGGGGTACTCGACCCAAAACATCATTTTTTTAAATCTCAAAATAGTGTAAATCAGGTTGAGTTTCGAAAACAGTTAAGCCCAATATGACTGAGTGTAAATCATAAATCAACAGTGAGGGAATAACAGTAAAAAGCCCTCAAGGGGTCCAAACAAGTCGGCACGAGGCCCCAAACATGGCTTATAGCCCAAATATATCAATAGTTTTAGAACACAATTTAACATATGGTTTAGAGTAAAAATACGTAACTCAATAGTTGCCGCGGAGAGGACCAAGTCCAAGCCAAAAATCAGTGCGCGCCACATACTCATCATCCGACATGTGGGCCATGCTAAAAACAGTGAGAAATATGAAGTCCGGGGTTTCATACCCTCAGGACAAGATTTATAACCATTACTTACCTCTACCGGGTCACAATACTAGTCCGCGATGCTCTTGCCCCACAAATTGGCTCCTGATTGCTCCGAATCTAACCAAAACCAGATTAACATCATCAATATACGCTAAAGGAACAAAACCCAATCGAAAACTATCAATTTATACAAATTCTCGAAATTCGGCCAAACCCGAGCCCCGGGTCCACGTCTCGAAATTCGATAAAAATTTACATCACTAGAAACCTCGTCCTTCCACGATTCTACACATACCAAGAACACCACAATCGGACCACAATTGCCAACCCAAATCGCCAAAAGAATTTTTCCCAAACCTCCTCCCATTTTTCCAAACTTTTTCTACTTTAATTCTTCAAATTACAAGTCTAATCCGAACAAAATAGCATAGAAACGACTTTTATAATCCGGGAACTTACCTCCACTGAAGACCCTCGAATTCTTTCTTCAATTTTTCTCTCAACTTAGCTCAATCCGCATGCAACAATGGAGAAAATGCCACAATTCGCGGAGGCACCATTTTATACTGTTCTACCCAGTTAATCCGCACCTGCGGATCCGCACCTGTGGACCCGCACCTGCGGTGCCAGGTGCGCACCTGCGAAATCCCACTAATAGTCAAATTCTCGCACATGCGATCCCTTTTCTGCACCTGCGGCTTCGTAGGTGCGTCCAATTCTTCGCGCCTACGGATTCCTCCTGTCTGGCCCATCTTCGCACCTGCGGTTGCCCATCTGCAGGTGCGGCCACACCAGAAGATTAACACCAGCAGCTTTCTGCTGCAATTTTCCTAAGTTCAAACCTCCCCAACCATCTGAAATCAATCCCGAGCCCCTCGGGGCCCCAACCAAACATACCAAAACATCCCATAGCATCATTGAAACTTAGTCGAGCCTTAGAAACACCAAAAACAATACGAAAACACCAAAATTACATCAAATTCAAACCTATGAACTTTGAAACTTCTAAATTTTGCCAAAAATGTCGACACCAACCAAAACACATCCAATTTATCTGAAAATTTGCACACATATCCAAAATGACATTACGAACCTGCTCCAACTTCCGGAACCCCATTCCGACCCCGATAGCCAATTTTTCACTGTCGATCGAAAATCTCCAAAAACAAACTTTCACCAATTCAAGCCTAATTCTACACCGGACATCAAAACTTCATTTCGAACACACTCCTAAGTTCCAAATCACCTAACGAAGCTATCAGATCCATAAAATCCGCATTCCAAGGTTGTTTACGAATAAGTCAACTCCCAATTGACTTTTTTCAACTATTAAGCTAATTTAAGAGACGAAGTGTCTCAATTCTCACCACGACCACTCCGAACCCGAACCAACCGACCCAACACAACATAAATAGGCTAAGAAAGATATGATAAAGTAGAAATGGGGAAAACGGGGCTAATCTCATAGAACGACCGGCCGGGTCGTTACACTTGTAATTCCGACTTAGCTTAATCAGAAGCACTGTGTAGGAAACTTTCGTTAAATCATAACTCTATGTTTGTGTCTTGGCTAGAGTTAGTCGAGTTGTAAGTCTTTGTAATAGAGTTATTACAAAGTGGCTTGTAGAGTTGTTACAAGTTAGTGAGAGATTAAGAGGTTAATTCCTAGGTTACAATTGTTGACATCTAATTTTGTCCCTCATTTCTTCTAATTAATTTTCTTAAGCTTCTAAGTTATTAATACATCAAATATTTTATTTTTCAATACTATTTCCCATTTACTACTACTATTATTATTTTATTACTACTACTACTATTAATACTATTTATTTTTCTTAATTATTTATTATTATTATTACTGCTACCATTATTACTACTACTACTATTGTTGTTGTTGTTGCTGCTACTACTACTACTACTACTATTAATATCATTATTATTATTGCAATTAACATTATTATTAGTATTATCTTTAATAATATAACTATTTATTAAGTTAGTCACTTATTTAATATGTAGTATTATATATACTCAAAGTACTTTTATTGAGTTCAACTTATTAAAATATGGGAGCCTAAATAAATTAATTTAAAAAAGAAAAAAGTGGCAGACCGTAATTTTTGGCCTAAACAAATCTTTCCTAACATTCCAATATGCAAAGACCCAGCCCAATCTGTCTCTTAACTCATTTCCAGCAGACCCAAATATTATTTTCTAAACTTAATTTCTCACAAGCAACTGTCCCCACCTCTTTGTTCTGTTGAACAAAAGTCCATTCTCTCTCCAGTCATGGCAGAATCTTGCCTTCCCAATTTGGAGTAAGCTTCTTATCTCTCTTACTTTTACCTATTCAAAATATCGCGAGTTTTCTTTTCTCTCCATCTATAACAAGAATTGGTCAACATAAGAGGCCAAAGTAATTTTAGATTTTGATTTTTCTATGGCAGAGATTTAATTTTCAAACGGCTCTTTTGAAGACCAAAATCAAAACCCGTGACTCCTTTGATTTTGGATTTGAATTTCAAATCAATAACCTAGTTGTTTCACATATAAATACCTCTCTAAGTCTCATCTGTATCCATCTTTGAATTCCGCAAAAAAAAAACTCGGTTCATATCATACTCTGCTTTTTTTTATAATCTCAAGTTTTACAATCCGTGAAAAACTTTTTAGTCTCCATTTTTACATTCTCGATAACTAAAGAGTGGTATGTCTGAGCCCTCAAAGTCCCAGTTCCACTGCCCAACAAGAGGTAAAATCTGATCCTTTCTGATTTTAGTCTTTCGTTTAAAGACATTGTGTTCATTTGAAAATTCATGTATTAGGTTCTCTGCTTTTTTAGTTTTATTAAATAATGCGTTAGTGATATTTCGATATTTGCGTGATATGATAAAATTCATGATTACGGTCTGTTTTATTAGGATATGTCTAGTTAAAATTTGATGACTAAATCAGTCAAATATTACCTGTTAATCGTGATGATCTTTTGTGCTTTACCCACTTGAGTACTATTTAAACTTTTTGTTAAAATATTATTGTAATGAAATGATAGCCCTAGAAATGTCATGTATACAGTATTCAAAAGGCCTTTTTTTAAAAATAGAATGAGTTGACAGAAATTTAGTTTGAAAACTTGATTAATCATATGCTTTCATACCTTAGATATCATGCTGATAGTATCTATTGTGGCTCTTGAATGAATATTTGTATCAGCAGAATCTTGTCTTATATCTCGTATATTGAATCTTTTACTTTATGCATTGAAAAATCTATATCTTGGGAAAAAATCTTGTTTGGTTATCAAGGATAAAAATTTGTATTCTATGTTATGACTTAGAGACTATGTGAATAGGATTTAAATAATATTTCTAATAAAATATATTTTGTTTTGCGAAATATTAATGCATTTTATAATTAACAATTTTTAACCTGAAGGTAGTTTTAGGATGTATAAACATATCCTTGTCTGCTTGTTAAGTTAATTCAGTTCCCACTTTAGGATCTTACTCAATAGAAGATAAATTTACATCATAACTTGAAATATTACTTAAGAAGCTATTTTCTGTTAGTAGAAGGTCACCATGGCATGTGAGCATATTTGTCTTAATACAAGTTAGAAAGATTTTCCTCTCTGATTTTTATGCCTGTTAAGAAGCATATGTTCTTCTCTAACTCTTTTATTCTTTCTTTGTTTTTGCATGAACACCGGAGCCGAAGAGTCTCACTCAAAGATGCCATAACACTGAATGGAGACTGCACATCCCCGAGTCCTTTTTCTATCTTTTACCGTGTTTAGATATAAAAAATGTCGAAGATAAAATCTTCTGTGGGGCTTGGACATGGCTTTAGATCGCTTCACTTCGTTTCACTTATCTTACCTACCTGCTATTCTGACTAACTTATATTTCAGTTATATGTGTTTATTCTTGAACGTAGAATTGTTACATAATGATTGAACTGTAGTTAACCATTTAGAATCTTTGCTTTATGATATCTAGTCTTAGGACCAATAACTTAATAATTTCTCACGTATCAGTATTCTTAGGATAATGAATCTTTATAACACTTTAACATTTTGGGGGAATTACTAAGTCATAATCTGGAAAGTTTTCTTTAAGTATTAATTGGTTATTTACAATGAAGAAAGAATTTTGGGATCTCGGGTCATTTTCTAACTTAATTAATTTTTTTAAAGTCAAACTCTTTAAAGTTCAAAAATTAGATTTTCTGCAAAACTCATTTGACCATTTTCAAGAATGTAGCTTCACTTTCTTTATTTTCACTCTTGAAAATCACGTTAGAAATCGTATACTGCCTCAATCACCTTAATCAGTTAGGTTCCCATTTTGATTTAGCTAATGGGTATTTATCTTAGACAGCTTGTCTTCTATAGTTTGTATTTTAAACACTCACATCTACACTTAACATTTAGCCTTAATTAACCTAAGTTTCCCCGGTTAACCGTAATTGACGGATTATATAGGGTGCTTTAATAATCTTCCGTATAGGATTAATTAGAACCTTTACCCATAATTTTAAGGTTAAATAGACCATATAAACAAAGTTAACTTTGAAATATTTTATATAAAAGATAGTGTCCTAATTCACCTTAAAATAATTAGGTGGCGACTCTCTTGAAATTAATTAAACCTCATAATTATCAATATGTTATACTCTAACTTGACCAAGTTTAAAATGGGGTATAACAACAATAGGTTGTAATCTAAAGTTTGCTCAGTAGTGAAGTTGAAATCCTACAAGGGTAGGTCGTGGTTTTTAATCCCGTGAGCTGGGAGTTTTTCACGTAAAATTCCATTGTGTCATTTCGTTCTGTAGAAACTAATAAAGAACCTGGTTCATTATATAGTTTGGTGGATCCCTAATTTCTATCAATTAGTATCAGAGCAGGTTCTTTTTATCAGGCTAACACCTAGAAAGGATCCCCATGGCTTCTCCACCAAACTTTGAAGAAGGTTAATCTTCTTACAGACCACCAAGATTCAACGGCCAATACTATGGATGGTGGAAAACAAGGATGCATGATTTTATCATGGCTGAAGATTCAGAGCTCTGGGACATTATATGCGATGGACCCTTTGTCCCTACGAAAACCATTGGTGACCCAGCAGTAACAATTCCCAAAACAAGAAAAGAATTCAATGATGCTGATCGTAAGGCCATAGAGAAGAACTTTCGAGCAAAAACAAATTTCTCATATGTGGTGTTGGACCAGATAAATACAATAGGATCTCAGCATGTCAATCTGCTAAGGAGATCTAGGAAGCTCTCCAAACAACTCATGAAGGGACAACTCCAATCAAGCAGTCAAAGATTTACATGCTTACCATAGAGTACGAGCTCTTCAGGATGAAGAACGGTGAGTCCATCCAGGACATGCACAATCGCTTCACCTCCATCATCAATGAGCTCCATTATCTAGGAGAAATCATTCCAAGGAACAAACTTGTCAGGAAAATACTTAGTGTATTACCCAGTTCCTGGGAAAGCAAAGTAAATGCTATCACGAAGGCAAAAGATCTACAGAAGCTGACCATCGATGAACTCATTGGGAATATGAAAACTTACGAAATGAAGAAGAAGAAGAAGAAAAATAAGGATAATGTTAGAAGAGATCCTAAGAGGGAGAAGAAACTGGTCCTTAAGACAGACAACAATCAATCAAGTGGTGAGGATACTGATATAGTTTACTTGACAAAGTGCTTTCAGAAAATGGCTCGTACAAATGGAGGTATTCCTAAGCGGGGCAACTCCAGCAAGCCAAGAGGCTATGACTTATGTCATAAGCGTGGGAATTCATGGCATTTCATCAAAGATTATCCTCTCCTCAAACAAGATCAGTGCAAACACAACTCAGACAAAGCATCTAAGAGGAACCGGGTTCCTGACAGACGATTCAAAAGAAAAAATATTGATGACAACGTTGTGAAACATTATCTTGCTGCATGGGGAGACTCCTCCAGTGAATCTGGTGAAGATGATGAGAAAAATGACAACTCCACGATGACAATAGAAAGTGAAGCAATTGAATATGACTCTAGCTTTGCCCTGATGGCACAATCTGACGATGATGAAGATGATGACGATGAGGTAAACTTTCTAGATGTTCAAAGAAATTTGAAGTCTTACTCTCCAAAAAAAATTTATTCCTTGGCAAATGTTTTAATTTATTCTTATCACAGTCTTATAAATGATAAAAATGCTTTAATTGTGGAACTAGGAGAAGTAGAACATGAGAGAGATGATCTAGTAGTTATTGTGGTGGATTTAAAAGAAACCATTGGAAGTTTGAAAAAGGAAAAAGATGCCTTAACTGAAATAATTGCAAACATAGAACATGAGAGATCCGACCTAATGGTTGTTGTGGATGATCTAAAAGAGACTATCGAGAGTCTTAAAGAAGAGAAAGAAGCCTTAACTGAGAAAGTAAATAATGTAGAACATGAGAGAGATGACCTATTAGTGGTAGTAGTACACCTAAAGGAAATAATTGATGAGTAAAAAGAAGAACGCAGTCATGAGATTACTCGGAAGGGAAATGAAGTTGCAAGCGAGGAACATCTTACGATTGAAGAGGAGTTAAAATTAGTAAAATCTAGTCTGTGTCTGAGCTTGAGAAAAACAAGCAACTTCAGGAAGATCTAGGAAGGGTTAAGACTAATATAGAAAAATCACTTAAGTGGACCTTGTCCTCTGATGCTACCACTGCCTTGTATAAAAACAATAAGGGAAACAGGTATGTTACTGTACCTGATAACTGGCTCTGCACTCACTGTGATAAAACTAGGCACTTTAAGGTAACCTGTAAGGCCAGATTTCAGTCTCAACAGAAAAATAAAGTTTTTGTAAAAAAAAGGGGTCACTACTGCTAAAGAACCTTGTCCCTCATATAAAAAACGTGTGATGCATCCTTGGACCAAAAGTGTCCCGATTCATCCCTTTTCCTCATTATAAGGGACCCAAACTTGTTGGGTTCCTAAGTCTAACCCTTGATTTCCTTGTGCGGGGAGTAGTGGAAGGGAGCAGCCAACAATGGTATATGGATAGTGGTTGCTCGAAGCACATGACTGGAAGCACAAATGATATCCTTTCACTCAAAGCCCTGCAAGGAGGGAGTGTGTCATTTGGAAACGAAAAAAAGCGATACATTCTGGGAGTTAGAAGGATTGAGAAGTCTTTTTCTCATTCAATTGAAAATGTGTACTATGTGAACGGGTTGAAGTACAGCTTACTGAGCGTCTCCCAAATCTGTGACAAGGGAAAAAAAGTGTAATTTGTGTCAAAAATATGCATGGTCACAAATCTTTTGACTGGTGACTAAAAGATACAAAAACATCTATGTTGCTGACTTTGAATATCTACAAAATGGAGATCTCAGTTGTCTGAGTGCTTTAGATGTTTATGCTGAACTATGGCACCGAAGATTGGGTCATGCAAGCTTTATGTTGCTGAACAAATTGGTCAAGAAGGACCTGGTTCGTGGCCTGCCCAACTCAAGCTTCAAGAATCACAATGTGTCTGATGCATGTGTAAAAGGAAAGCAAGTCAGATCTTCTTTCAATCCCAAAAAGGAATTATGTACCTCAAGGCCACTTGATATCCTTCATAAGGATCTATGTGGACCTATGAGAGTGCCAAGTAGAGGAGGAAAGAAGTACATCTTTGTTATTATGGATGATTATTCCAGATTCACCTGACTCTATTTCTCAGATTCAAGGATGAAACCTTTGAAGTATTTGTTTCATTTGTGAAAAATATCCAAGTGAAGATGAGCCATAATGTAATAAGTATCAACTCGGATCATGGCACAGAGTTTGACAATGCTAAATTCGATGAATTTTGTGCTGAAAATGACATCACTCATAATTTTTCAGCTCCAAGAATACCTCAACAAAATGGTGTTTTGGAGAGGAAGAATAGGATTCTTGAAGACATGGCAAGATCAATGTTGATTGATAGTGGCATTGCAAAAACCTTCTGGGCAGAAGCTATCAGCACTACATGCTACTTGGTGAACAGGTGCATGATCAGGTCCCTTCTGAACAAAACACCATATGAACTACTGAATGGGAGGAAGCCCATGTTGACACATCTAAGGACATTTGGTTACAAGTGTTTTGTTCTCAACAATGGCAAGGAAGCACTTGGAAAGTTCGATGCCAAAAGTGATGAAGGAATCTTTCTGGTCTATTCATCACAAAGCAAAGCTTACAAAGTATATAACAAAAAAACTCAATGTGTTGAGGAAAGTATACATGTGATCTTTGATGAATCTCACCACTCATATGGGAAGGATTCACGTGATAAGATATATTAAGAGGGAGAACAATCAACTGTCTCTGGTGAAGTCATTAACATAGCAAATGGAAAATATGACATGATGAGCCACGTCAAGTAATCAAATGATGATGGTGCAGTTATTTGTCCAGCTGATGGGGAGGAACCCAGTTCCTCAATCACAACAACAGAAGCTGAAAATAGAGTTGTTGATGCAGTTCAAGGGACCTCACATGCTGAAAAGAGAAGCAGAACTCACAACAATTAAGGATCACATTCAGACATACCTGGACCATCTGATAATGAGGTTCAGGTGTCTAACTGGAAACACAAAAGCTCACATCCGCTTTAAAATGTGATCGCTCCTCTTGACTCGGGAATTCATACCAGATTAAAGACAAGAAAGTCGTTTGCCTTCTCAGCTTTTCTCTCTCAAATTGAGCCCAAGAATATCAAGGAAGAATTAAAAGATGTTGATTGGATTACAATTATACAAGAAGAACTCCATCAATTTGAGAGGAACATCGTACGGCACCTGGTTCCACGACCTACTGACAGAACTGTTATAGGAACCATGTGGGTATTCAGAAACAAACTTGATGAGCTTGGAAACATAACCAGAAACAGGAAAGGATGGTAGTTCAAGGTTACAATCAGGAAGAAGGGATTTACTATGATGAAACATTTGCTCCAGTTGCTCGAATGGAGGAAATCAGAATCCTCATTGCCTTTGCATCTCATATGGAATTCAAATTGTTCCAAATGAACGTCAAAAGTGCATTTCTGAATGATTTTCTAAAAGAATAAGTCTTTGTCAAGAAACCCCCTAGATTTGAGAATCATGAACATCCTAAGCATGTTTTAAACTTGACAATGCACTATATGGGCTAAAGCCTCTGCTCCTCATGCTTGGTATGAAAGATTGTCCAAATTTCTTCTAGAAAATGTCTTTACAATATGAAAAATTGACAAAACCTTATTTTTGAAGAAACGAGGGAGAAACCTGCTCATTGTGCAAGTCTATGTTGATGAAATCATCTTTGGAGCAACAAATGATTCATTGTGTGAGGAATTTGCAAAACTCATGGGAAGTGAGATTGAAATTAGTATGATGGGGGGACTAAATTTCTTCTTGGGACTGCAAGTTAAGCAAACTGCTAAGGGGACAATGATAAGTCAGCAGAAGTACATCAAGGAGCTTCTGAAGAGATTTGATATGGAAGGATCAAAGATCATTGATACTCCCATTTCCACTGCCACTCGTCTGGACATGGATGAACCTGGTTCTCCTATGAATGAAACTATGTACAGAGGTATCATAGGGTCACTTCTATATCTCACAGCAAGCAGACCAGATATTGTTTTTAGTGTGAGACTATGTTCCAGGTTTCAGTCTAATCCAAAGGAATCTCATCTGAAGGCTGCCAAAAGAATCCGGAGGTATCTCAAAGGCACACAGGACCTGGTTCTCTACTATCCCTCAGGAGAAAACTTTGATTTAATCAGATATGTTGGTGCTGATTATGCTAGATATTTGGTGGATAGGAAAAACACTTCTGGTATGGCACATTTTCTGGGAACATGTCTGATCTCATGGGGTACAAGAAAGAAAAACTCAGTGGCTCTTTCAACTGTTGAAGCTGAATATGTGGCAGTTGTTCCTACTGTGCTCAATTGCTATGGATCAAGCAACAGCTGGAAGACTGTGTGCCCTTACTATGTGACAACAGCACTACTCTCAACATGGCCAAGAATCCAGTTCAACATAAAAGAACAAAGCACATTGATGTGCGACACCATTTCCTCATCTGTATGAAATTTTGCATAATTGCATACATCTTTACCAAAGCACTGAGCAGAGAACACTTTGAATGCTTGGCACCAGGGTTGATAAAATCAAGTTGAGGACCCGATCCCTCAATGCTTGGCTACGAAAGAATTGAGCAGGCAAAGTGGCTAACAAGTGTTTTCTGGCTAAGTCTAACTCCTCTTTATACCGTGGCAGGTAGACACGAATGACGATTACAGAGCAAACAAGTAGACAATGATATCGCATTTCAGTCAAAAGGATGAAGTTCACATCTTACAAAATTTGTCAAGGAATCTGGTTCCTTTGACACGGGTTAGTAGTTTCTATGTGCTCTCATCCACATAATTTAACGTCTAGAAAGGTGCCCTGTCATTAAAATGTTAGTCTTTTCTTTTCTCTCTCCTATGAAACTCAAGCGTCCTACCCATTATGAAACGACCTGTCTACCCAAATTGGTACCCATTCGTAACCGGTCCCTCACTCCTCCTAAATAACACCTCATACAGTCATTATCATGCATGTTAACATCAAAGCCAAAAATTCCCTTTTTCTCTTTAAACCAAACACTCTTTTCCTTCATCAAATTCTCACTACCCTCCACCATGTCAGACAATTTGGAAACTCAACATGTCCCAAGAATCGTCCCCACTGTGGCTTCATCCATTGAAACCCAGTGTTAGAGCCTATAATCCCTACACCATCCAGTAAAAACCCTCAACTAGAGTCACAACCACCTACTGGTTCCTCTCCAACACAGTCAAGCACTGGTTCTCATTGGAGTCGCAAAATCTCGACTCCCAAGAAATTTGTGGCAGCAACCTCTACTTTTGTCTCGTCGTAGAAAATGGTAGAACCAGATACAGTGGTAGAATATGAAAATCAGGATATCTCTAGTCGACCAGTGGAAGGAAGATCTGAGATGCAAGTAGTGAGTTGTGACAATGATGAATCGGCACAAACTACCCCTGCCATCGATCTGAATATTGTTGACTCTACAGGTAATGCTTTTCCTACTTCTGAGTTTACCATGGAGTTACAAGAACAAGAGGCTATATAAAATATGATGTCAATAGCTGCTGAGGGAAGTATTATTGGGGGTGGTGAAGGTGTGTCAGAAATCAATGGGTCTTAGGGGGAAGACAATAGTACACTAGTGGAGAATAGGGATGGTGCCGTTGAAACATTAGCACCTGAAATTACTACTGGAGCAACTAAGGGACCTGATCCCTCCACCCAAGAGGAGCCCTCTACTTATGACAATGTGGAAATTCCAAGTTTCATCAGGGCACGGGGTAGACAGGCTACTCCTCAAGAGCCAACTCTTAAGAGACCTACCACTAGGTTGTAGAATAAGGAGGCTCTTGAGTCTGTTCTTAGGAAAAGAAAAGAAGAACAAACGAGGAGAAAATTGGTAAAAGATGGGAAGAACGTAAATGAGAAGGTAGTGCATGCACTATTTTTTAATTTGATGATGAGGTGGATGAGGAACCTGGTTCCTTAGCTCGTAAGTTGTCACAGAAGCATACTATTCCAAAGTCCAAGAAAGAGTAATCTGTGAGTAAGGAGAGTCTATACAATGTTGATGATGAAAAGTCTGGTGAAAATATAGTTCACGAATCTGGAGAGAAGGCGACTGGAGAATCAATTGAAAAAGTGTCTGAAAAAAGGGATGTCTGAGAAATCTGTTGAGAAAAGAAAAATTTCTAGAAAATCAGTGAAAAGGAAGGTTGGTGCTAGTGAGGAACCTGGTTCCTCCAAGAAGACCAAGGTTGGTGATACCTTGAGAAACCAGAAGGTGTTGTGGGGCCGTACATTTGCCCCTAATATTCTGGATATGTCTGGAATGCGCCAATTGGTGGAGATCTATGAATTCAAATAATGGACACATTTGTTCACAAGTGACAGTCCCAAGGTATATGAGGAAGATGTGCGTAGTTTCTATGCTGACTTCTTCACAGTTGAGATGATAACATTTGTTTGACAATGAATGGTGTTGATTTTGTATGGACACTACTGTACTGGGAGCCATTTTGGGTGTGCCCACTGATGAGATTTCCTCCATTGAGGGGGTCTGCTCTACAAATTTCAGAAACGTCATTGTGAAGGATAAGGCAGTGCAGCAAGGGGAACGGGTACACAAGAAGGCCCTCCTTCCAATGTACCAACTGTTATTCGAAATAGTGAACAAAGTTCTGCTCCCACGTGTTGAAAGATGTTCCATTAAATCACGAGCAGACTTGGTTCTCATGGAAGCACTAGATGGCTACACCACTGTAAACCTGTTTGGTCTTACACATGAAGAAAGTGGCAAAGTTCAAGGATGGTAATCATGGGTTGCCTTACGAGTTTCTCCTCACTAAAGTGTTTGAATTCTTCAAGGTTCCCTTGGGACAGGCTAAAGTAGGAACTCGCAAGAAATCTTTCTCCAAAACCACACTTGAAGAGTGTGAGTACATTGATAGGAGTGGAGGGGTTGGCAGCAATTCGACCATTTCTCAGCTAATCAACGTTCAAAATAGTGCCACTGAAGAAATAAGGAAGTTGAAGGCTCGGAATGCCATTCTCGAAGGTCAGCGCAGCCAGGCCTAGGAGGCAGCTGGTTCCAGTAGTTCCCAAAGCACAGAGGTTACCCGCCTAACAAAGAAAAATATTACTCTCAGGAAACAGGTTGAGGAACTGAAGAAAAGGTTGCTAAACGAGCGAAGGTCTGCAAATGCTCGCATGGACATCCTTCTCAGAACCCTTGCTTATTCCTCAGCCTCCAGTGCTCCCCCTTCCAGTGCTCCTTAATAGCCGTCCCGTTCCCAGTGTCTAATTTTTAGTGCATGTCCTCTATTTCTTTTTCTTATGTTCAGTGATGTTTATGGTTGGTACCTTTTTTTGTTGTTTTTATTTTGTGGATGATGTGGTAACAATGGAATTGCTCCCTGTTTTATTTCCAAAATCTTAATGATATTTCGTCCTTTTTGTTGTGCATATCTTGATCCTTTGCTTTGTTCTCTGTTATGTTGTGTGCACACATTAGCATGAGTTAATTAAGTTATACTTCTTTTTGCTTATTGCTTGCTACTAATATTTTTCTAATGCCAAAAGGGGGGAATTTTAAATTGAGGGGGAACAACAGATTCAGGGGGAATCCTGGTTCTTAAGAGGAACCTCAATTATATGCTTGTCATCATCAAAAAGGGAAAACTGATAGGATATATGTTTTCTTGTTATGTTTTGATGATCTAACAAACTTAATGATAAGAACCAGATAAGGAACCTGATACACATCCTCAAGTACGTGGGAACAACAAGTCTCAAGCTGAAGACGTAAATCAACTCTTTAGAAGTCAAAGAAACAACAAGGGGAACATATGGACTAGTTTCCTTGTTGACCGTACCAGTCAACTTCCCAACAGCTGCAAAGTTGTTGCCTCCACACGCAACAGTGCAAAACAGTGCAACAATCAACTTCATTGGGAATGCTCCTGTTGCATCATTCAAGTGATGTCACCAATGCTATACTAATATTAAACTAAAGGCAAAACATCACTTGAACATTGAAGAATCTATCAAGAATTCTCTCAAATATGTGCATCAATCTAGCAATCGATTCTCAAGGGATTCAAGAACAAAGAATAACCTAACTAGGACCAGTTCCCTGTATTGAGTCATTACATGTCCTTAGTTGTGTTGCACCTTTGTTAAAGTTCTTTACTTGTAATTCCTACTTAGCTTAATTAGAAGCATTGTGTAGGATACTTTCCTTAAATCATAAACTCTGTGTTTATATATTGGCTAGAGTTAGTCGAGTTGTAAGTCTTTGTAATAAGAGTTATTACAAAGTGACTTGTAATAGAGTTGCTACAAGTTAGTGAGGGATTAAGAGGTTAATTCCTAGGTTACAATAGGTTGTAATCTAAACTTTACTCAGTAGTGAAGTTGAATCCTACAAGGGTAGGTCGTGGTTTTAATTCCATGAGCTGGGAGTTTTCCACGTAAAATTCTATTGTGTCATTTACTTACTGTTGTGTGCATGCGTTATGTAGAAACTAATAGAGAACCTGGTTCTCTATATAGTTTGGTGGACCCCTTGTTTCTATTATTTTGCCTTCTGCGCATGGGGATGGTTCATGGAAGGATGTAACACAATTTTTTTTTATAGAAAATCAAAGCACGAAATAGCATGCCACATTATATAAGTATTTGTTTTCAAAAGAATAATAAAAATTAAAATTTATAAAATTAAAATTAAGCTGGATTTTAGTCAAGGATTGGATAGCTTGGCCTTGATTTTGTATTATCCTTCAACAACACTCTAGTGTTTCCACAAACAATAATTAGGATATACCATCACAAAGACATAATTTGGGTTTGAACAAGAAAAATTAGGATCTGCATTTGATTCTTGAAAGCTTGAACTTGGATGCATAGAATTACGTAGCTTGAACTTGGATACATAGAATTCTCTCTTGCTTCTACTCGGACTTTGTTTATTCACTTTCATTTAGACTTACGAACATGCAATTTCACCATTAATATATGATCCTTGAATTATTGTCATAGCACTTGACACATGACATGATTCAATTTTCATTTTTCATTTTTCATTTTATTTGACACACTACATCAATTGAAGGAAAGGTGTTCCTTGAGCTACTACTCTACAATAATAAAGATTAGCGATGATCACTAAAATAATAAACTTGTAAATCTTTTTTTTTCTTTATAGAAAAAGAGAGTGCAGGGAAAGTCACCGGGTAACATGATAAGCAGAAAGTACAACTGGTTGAATTAATAGGCTATTTATTTATTCTCAAAGTTAGTATTTACCAAGAAAAAAAAAAGAGAAAAACTCTCACAAACTCGATCACTTTTTGAGTATTTTAAGCTAAACCAAATTAGTGGACGGCCATTGTGTTTCTTCTTCTACTTGTTCAGGTGGCGTTGTTAGTAGTCCTACTTGTGTTGTTTTTTGGTTGAAGTAATGAGATCGAGGAGTATTTGGTAACAAAATGGATACAACTGATGAGGGTAAAGGTGATAAGAAAAACAAGAAGAGGGTAAAGAGGATATGAGTGGCTAATTTCAAGTATTGTTGCTTCCTCAATAAATCTTTAGGGTGCAGCTCCCTATTTCCCAACACTAATGTCCATAGGATGCCGGCAGCCACGCATGTGAACACTAGCGCTTTTATTCCTGGATCCACTTCATCATCACCTCCTCTTTCTTCTTCGAACCCCCATATCCTCATATATACCATGTGCAATTAATATCCTCAATAATTAACAGTATATAGATAGAATATGCTAGCTCTTTTGACAGTTCTCCTTCTTCTATTGTATATAATCTTTGTTTGATTTGACGACGGAGACCAATGCATAGTTAAAAAGTGAAAGTCAACTATTTATCATATCAATTTTGCATGCAATCTCAGATTAGCAGAGCTCCTATGGATTCTTCTAGAATATTCTGAGAGAGGAGAAGAAAGAGAGCAAGAGATAGAAAGAGTGAAGAGACCGACATAGTTTCTGTAAAATGAGAACTCTGTCTAAAGTCATTTCACTAACTGTACAAGTATGTATATATACATGTTGACTTATTGACTAAGCTAACCACTTAACTAGGCTACACTAACTAGAGCTTACATTATACAATACAATAATGAATTTATTAACAATAACTATACTCAATACCCCCCTCAAGTTGGAAGTGAGGTTCTCACAGCCAACTTGCCTAGAACAGCTGAATGTTTGATCCCTGTAAGGGCCTTAGTAATATTGTCAGCCAACATATTGTGAGTGTTCAAATGATGAAGAGAGATTAGGCCTTCTTATAGCTTGTTCCTTATAAAGTGGCAGTCGACTTCAATGTGCTTGGTACTTTCGTGAAACACTCGATTAGGGGAAATATGTATGGAAGATTGGCTATCGCAAAACACCTTGATAGGACTTGATTGGGCAACAGTAAGTTCTGCAAATAGCCTGCCCAACCACACTAACTCCCCAACTACTTTCCTAAGGGATTTGTATTCTGCTTCAGGGGAGGATAAGGAAACAGTCTCCTGCTTCTTGGACTTCCAGCTAATAGGGTTGTCTCCTACTAAAACAATGTACCCACTAACAGATTTCCTAGAGTCTGAGTCATAATAAGACTTGATTGAAAAATCAGGATTGTTGGAGAAGAAAACACCCAAGGTAGGATCCTTTTTGAGATATCTAAGAAGGTGAAATGTTGCAGTCAAATGGGTGCCCCTTGGAGCTTGCATAAACTGGCTTAAGAGTTTCACATAGAAGTTTTTCCTGATGAGCAGCTTTTTGCTATAACCCAAGACCCTCCTCCATGGTATGCAGACTTTGTGAATTATTTGGTGAGTGGGGTACTTCCTCCGGAAATGAAATCTGATGCAAGAAAGAGGTTCTTACATGATGTGAAGTTTTACTACTGGGATGACCCCTACCTGTACAAAGAATGTGGTGATCAACTAATGAGGAAATGTATTCCTGATAAAGAAGTGGAACTTGTGCTTTATGATTGTCATGCATCACCATATGGGGGCCATCATGGTGG
>ML414963.1:627-12900 GCA_005239525.1 Nicotiana knightiana
GGGCCAGGCGTTACAGCCCTAAGGCCTGGGTAACGCCTGGTCCCCCCAGGCGTTATGGGTCTAACGCCTGGGTAACGCCAGGCTGCCCCAGGCTGTTTGGCTTGGCGCCTGGCTATCCCCCGGGTGTCCCCTCTCGCGTATTCTTCGACGTATTTGCATCCGTTTAGCCCCGTTTCCATTTCCAATTCACCTACACATAAAATAAACCCTATTAAGCACATACGACGTGTATTTTATCATTAAAGCACATAAAATGCGAGGTATATAATGCTTAAAATCACGAATTCTAGCCACACATCACCAGTCTTAAGACATTCTCATCAGCTTTTCTTTGTTCTGCAGAGGCCATTTGAAGTGTTGAATTTCTCTCATCATTCTGAATCAACAAAATAAAATTCAACACGTTATAGTGCAGCCTACAAGTGAAAGTCCAACAGAACTGACTGGAAAATATTGAGCATTAGTTTGAAAGAGTTGGCTTTAGAGGACCAGCAGCTATAGAGTTCCATTCTACCCCATATAATATAGTACAGGCGAGACTGCTGAAAGAATATAAACCCATCGCTGGACTATCACGATAAAGAGAAATATTAATATATAACTTTGACTCATGCTGGAATTCAATACCTGTTTCTTCTCATCATCAAGCTTTTGCTTTTCTCGCTCAGTTAAGGCTTCACGTTTATTCAGTTCTCT
Source organism: Nicotiana knightiana (assembly GCA_005239525.1). NCBI lineage: Eukaryota > Viridiplantae > Streptophyta > Magnoliopsida > Solanales > Solanaceae > Nicotiana > Nicotiana knightiana. The sequence continues at coordinate 1,324 of ML414963.1, forward strand.
GCTCCAAGCATCAAGCTTCTTCTTCTTGCTCTCCAACTCTACACTTTAACATTGCCAGCTCTAGCAGGACTTCTTTACATGCTCACGTGCAAGGCGTTGCATCTTCCTTGATTCTGCAGAAATAGACTTTAATTATACTATAAAACTCGTGGCACTTCTATTACCCAATGAATTCCCAACAAAAGGAGCATCTTTTAACTTGTGAACTTTGTCAAATCGAGCATCTATAATCACCTTACAAGTTTTCGAAGAAAATTTAAGATGCTTAGAGTTAGGGATATTAACTAAAACCATTTTCAAGAGATAAACTCCAGTTAACCCCCTTCGTCCAAGTAACAAATGAAACAGATCAATTTTAGAGAAGATGCACCAGAACTGGCACTTTATAATGTCAAGTCAAGATATTCTCACCTATCTAATGGACAACATCTGACACGTGACAGGGATAAGAAACATAAATTTCATACATTATCTGCAGATCAGAAAAAAACAACAAAAACAGAAAAGGCTTGCAAATGAAAACCTTCAAAGAAAGCACGGTGTTACGTGTATTCAAATTGAATCTTGTCTGTAGCTCATCCAGATTTTCATTTTTCATGGCAATTTCATTGGCTAGATTTGCTACAACCTTCTTTTTATCATGTGTTTCTTCATTAATTTGGTCAGATATCGTCTTCAACTTCTCCTTCTCTCACAGGGATTCTCCTACAGCCCCTTCTGCTATATAATCATCTTCTCGAGCAACCCATCCATAAATATTTGGACCAGGGAAACTTCTATCGGCTTTCCATTCTCGTTTGCTGTAGTGAGAGGCTTCGAAGGACTTCTCGAACTCCATTGCACCCTTAAAACCAATCCAATCACTATTGAACCTCACAATAGGTTCGGAAACCCTAGCTTGGTTATCATAGAAAAACTTGACTTCCGAAGGCATATAGATGGAAAACTTTCTCAACCAGTACTCCTTATCGTCTAGAGATCTGTCATTTGTTGTTTCCTTTGATATATTAACGACAACCCCCAGTCTAAGGCCAACAAAACAGTTCAGTTTTTTAAGGTTCCGAACATTCTGGTGTCACAGGCTCACAGCACGTGCAGGTATTGGCTCAGCCTCATTTACTAGGTCTGTTTGCAGATACTTTGCAAGAGCCAAATGGCTTGCCTTCTGGTTAACCCTTCAGTTAGCAGAACCTTTACCAACCCATGTAGCATGTTGAAGAAGGTCCTTGTACTTGTAGTCTTGTTTTCTCTTCCCTGCACAGAAGGGACATCTAAGGGACCCATTTGGACCCTTCACTCTCAGCTTTCCAGTTCGTAATTCTTCGTAAGGCTTCTCTTTGAACTCGTAAATCTCAGAGTCACTCAACTCTACTTCTTCATCTGAGCTGCTGCTCATTGGATTTGATATAAAAGAAGAGTCAATTCTAAAATGTACATAATATAAACAAATATTCAGGGGTATCAAGTTAAATCTTAAACAAGCAACTTAGAGGAATTGAATCATAGCTGAAGATGTTAAAAATATTCTATGCCGCACGTGAAAATCAGTTAAAATATGCAGAGACTATGGAGCAAGCAACAAAGAGGACTTGAATCATAGCTCAATATGGTATAGGTATCATGTATAAATCAGTTAATATATTGAAACTGCGGAACAAGCAGCTTAGAGGACTTGAATCATAGCTGAAGATGTTACAAGTGACCTACGGCAGACCGGAACAAAGTACAAAAACAAAAGTGTTGCCGATCAACAGAACTAGAGAAATCAGTAACTTTAATGAAACAACACTGACAAACACCACTAAAATCTAAGTTGCTCCGATACGGCAGTTTAGGTGCCGCACCCGTGTCGACACGACACTAGTATGCGTGTGGATATGGGATCCGTACCGGATTTGGTCAAATAATTTTGGATACTTTGACCACGACAGATGAAAAAATTCGGGACGAGATACAATTTGATTCTCAAATCAGAACCAAAACTAGGCTAAATTTGAAGAAAATGGCATACTTTATCTAGGAAATCAATCCTTTACTTATCTACAACCAGTGGTGGATACTGCATATATGTATAAATTAGGATTAAAGCTGCGTAAATTTTGTATAAATGTTTTATTTGAACCCACTTGACAACTACTATTTTACGACTAAAGTTATGTACTTATAAGATTGAACCCGCTTGCACAAAATTCTGGGTCCGCCACTGTCTACAACTTGAGAATAAAAAAGAAATAGACACTTTACAAGCTATACGTAAGTATTTTACAAAATTTCACATAATTTAGAGATTCTTTATATTTCTAATTTTTTTAGCCGGATCCCCGCACCCGTATACATACTAGAATCCATATCCTCGAATCTTAGAATTTACATCTCAAAGAATTCGACCTCTACATCCGCACCCGTGTCGGACAGCTGCACCCGTGTCCGAGCAACTTACACTCAAATTATATATAGTACATACTACTCGGAGAATATTATTTTATTGATAAATAGATACTACTTGGAGAATAAAAGGGTATTTTGACTGGCACAACATATTTTTGCCTCAATCCATCAGACATACCACTTAATAATTAATTTTAGACTGAAGAAAAATATCAGACCAAGAGATTAGGATGTTTCATGAAAAACCTGTCATTTTTTCTAATATTCAGAGGAAATTTAAAGCCAAGTTCTGACTTGTTCTATCTCAGAACGATTAAAATGCACTATTTCCAAATACTCTAATTAAAAATTCCAAATAATAGTCAGAATTATTTTAAAGGATGATCAACTATTTTATATAGCGATCAATATAACTCAATACATGTTAAGAAGCTGAAATTCAATTCTAGCCATGCTGTCAACGAAAACCGTTCAATTTGCACATTGGCGAGGCAGAATAGGAAGATGACAAGGAAGTAAAACAAGTAGATTAAAGATCCATTTGGAAAATATATCTCAAAATAAAATAAAAGTTTTAACAGAAGTGTATAATCTTGTCAAACTAAAGGTGGTGTTCGGTTACTAGACAAACTAATGCATAATCTTAATTGACGCATGAACTCAGAGGCAGATCTAATTATCATCCTATGGGTTCATCGAACTTTGGTTCAGACCTTGTGTATGTGTTAAAAACTCCAATAAATAAGTACAAAAATATATCTCGAACCCAGTAATCAAACGGGCTTTGATAAATTCTGAACTCGGACTAATTATGTGCAAAGCTCCGCATGAACTAAAGATGACCATAAGCCTCTTTGAGAGGGGATAAGTTTTTTGTGCACTTGATTTAGAATACATCAAACTGCAGACAGTAAGGAGAAGATTAATAAATATTGAGTCAGAGCCCAAAGACCCTGTACAATCTTACACTGACAAATTAGTTCACAAATGCAGGTTTAAGTCTCTACCCTACTATAGATTACTAACATTCGAGTATTGTGAATGAACAAAAACTTTTATAGCTAAGAGGTAGTTACATTCTAAAATACAGCGGAAGGAAATCCAGAGATTCAAACACAAAAAAACTTTGAAAGCAAAATAACATTTCATATATAGCAAGACAACTGGTCAGACTTTACCGAGTTACTTGGATACAAAATTGCAACGAACGACTCGTAAGAGCGGTAGTATAACAGCCAAATTACAGTTGCTCCTCTGAAACTCAAATTCTTAAACCAGTCGCTACTGCTACGAAACCTAACCCCCCAGGCCCCCACTCCTCAGAACTAAGAACAACTAAGAAAGGCAGAAAAAGCGTGTAGACAACAAAAATAACATGGTTCAACGCAACCAAAAAAAAGAAAAAAAAAAATACGCCACAACAACAAAATGGAGAAAGAAAAAGCAATTTCTGCATTCTAATACCTCTACAAAATGTATGAGCTGTAACAACAAAATGCAGGCGATGATCGACACTCTACGGAATGTTCCGTCGTCTTTCCACTTTTTGTATAGTAGAAACAAATAACCTAAAGTGGTAGCAAGCCAGCAGGGGATGGGAGAGTGTCCTTTTTCTGCTCAGTCACGAAGAAACTGCCTTGTGCACTACGGACACCTGTCATTTTTCCCAGGCACTGACTGAAAGAATGAAATGTTGGGCTTTCCTACGGCAGCCCAAGAAATATCGTGGGCTTGCTAGTTGGAGCTGTGCACAAACTGTCATACTTAGGACTACTATTTACGAATTAGCCACTACTTATTTTTAATTTCAGAATATTTATTTCCTGAAAAATTAAATTTAAAAACTGAAATTCATATCGTATTGGCTAATTCTTAAATAGCAGCCTCTAAGAGGAACGACCTGTGAATTTCTACACAGAATAGTCCCAGTTTGAGTGTCTATAGTTTCAGTATTGTGTTTGTCCTTTTCGTTTTTCTCGTGATGATGATGGAGAACAACTTTCGAATCTGGATAGAAGAAGAATGAATTAAAAGTGTAACAAGACAAGCTTGGGCCTAACGTTTTGGAACGACGTTATGTCCTTATCGTAAAATAGCATACTCAACTAGCTCCTACTAGCCTCTAATTTTTAGTCTATGTTCATAGCTAGAATTTGATGCTCCTTTTACCTGTGTCACTTCACTCGAAAAAGAATAATGGAGTTGTCTATTGTTTAAATAGTTTAATAGATTATTGAAAAGTGATGATATACAACAACACGATACAATTATGTATTTCAATTATTCTATTTATATTTCCTTTATGGAATAATATCTATTACTCTTCTTTGTTACATGCCTTCTACGCCTAAATTTTTGTTTCGAGGAGCTCTCTATGGCTATTCTAGACTATTAGTGGAGTTGCGTAAAATAGCAAAAATGACTCGTATATAATTTCGAAAAATGTACCTATTTTTAATTGCTGCTAAAAATAATAGCTTACAAAATGTATTTTTTTTTTTGTACATATGTGTATTATATACCTATATTATACACATTTTATACGCGGTTAAACAAATAATAATGAATGCAATTAATTTCAGTCGACCAATTATTTTTAATTTTTGCCTTATAATTTTAACAAAATTCTTAGCTAGAGTGGGTACTTATCTCATCATAACTATTCGTTCGGATTCTCCATTCAGAACTATTGAATCCTATCCGTAATCCGATTAAGAAAAACAGAAAGAAAATGTTACTCTACTCCGAATAGGAGATGAATATTGAGGAAAGAAAGAAATATAATTCAAGAGAATAATTGCTACTCTAATTCAACTTGTTTCAAGTAACTATAAGATTCTTCCATGTGAAAAAAGCAGGTCTAATACTCTATTTCTACCTCTAAAACTTGTACACCCATTAGTTGCAGACAATAAGCACTAATTGGAACCCTGTGCCTTTGACATGACACCGTTGAAACAAATTTGTTTTGTTGCACATCTTAACGTCTGATTCTGAAAAAAGCTAAGAGCTAGAGGAACCATTCATATCTGAAGCACGAGCATTTGTTCTTTACTCCCCAAAATCTTTTCATTTTTGCTCTTCTTGTTTGTATCTTCTCCATGGTGTAAGTTTCTATTACTAGCTATGTACGCGTCTCCACATCTTTCGTTTGGTACGATGGATAAGCAAAAATAGTCCTGAAACAAATACTCCTATTTAGTATCACATTATCCCTTGTTTGGTTATTAATGTTGGGATAAGTTATTTTAGGATTAAAAATAGTACCGGGATTCTTATTATACCAACCAGAGGGTAGAATAGTAATCTCAGGATAAGTTATCCCAAGATAAAGCTTTAAAATTGACAATCTCGGGATTAATATAACATATCAAACAGTCAATTAAAAATAATGTTACGACCCAATTTCCCCTCCGTTGGATATCGTGATGACTACCTAATCTAGGTAACCCTAACATTACTGAATAACAACCATAATAATAATAACATTTAATGCTTTCTGAAATGAACTCTCTATACAATATACATTTTTTCAAAAACCTGGTAGTACAAGTCATAAGCTCTACAAAATTATGTTATAACTCCTAAGTACAACTTTCCAGAAATAAATAAAGACAGTGTATGAACAAAATAGGACGGAGACTTCGAAACCTGCGAACGTTCTAGCAAGTTTACCTTGAGTCTCCACAACAGCAATCTGCGCTACTAGCTAACGATCAACCGGCTAAGCAATACCTGGAATCTGCACAAAAATATACAGAAGTGTAGTATGAGTACACCACAGCGGTACCCAACAAGTATCAAGACTAACCTTAGTGGAGTGGTGACGAGAAATAGTCAAGACACCTACTAGACTATACAACCTGAACAATTATGAGTACAGGAACAACAAGTATAACAGCTACATGAGGACTACACGCTATGGCTAATTGAAATCGGAAAGAAGACAACAAGTACCAGCAGAATCCCAGGATAAAGACACGGAAGGATAAATGGAAACAAACCCAAATATGAATCACAAATACAGGAAGGACAGTATTAGCTCAACAACAACAACAACTATTTTCACATTAGGTTTTTAGTCAATATAACTCCACGAGGTACCAAACCTTAGATTATTCACACTCCTTGGTCCCAATATCTGAACCCTAACATTTGACATTTTGTGCCCTCATTTTACCTCATAACCGCACTGACGACCCACGTGCCGAATAGAATCATTCTCAATAGAAGGCAAGTAAATAAGGGTATCCATCTATTCTCAATAATATCAAGAAAACCTCTTAACCTATAAGGGTGTTTAACTACGTGTATGCTTGTGCACGTGTCCTAACATAGTTTATACCAGCTAGTAACACAAGGAAAGAAACAGACAACACGTAGAATATTTTCTCACAACTTTCACAAGATCAGGCTCATAAAGGTAAACATACCATTACAAGAATATCAACAACAAGAATGCCCCCAGGCGATCACAAGTCATCACAAAACAATCCCTGGCACAGCCTACCTTATCTCGCCATGTGTGCAATAGTAAAGTAAATGCCCGCCTTGTCTCGCCAAACGTGCATAATCATGTTCCCACCTTGTCTCGCCACATGCGCAACACACATATATATCCCACATTGTCACGCTGCATGTGCAAATATCAATAGTAACCACATCACGACAGAAACCTTGTGCAACCCCATATCAACAACCGCACGACATAAACCTCGTGCATCACCACAGCAAGTACAACAACAACAATGACAATAATACAAGATACGATAAATAAATCAACTCAAGAACCTTCGATCACAAGAAAAGGTAAAACTAGTTAACAAGGAAGAACCACAATAAGTAAAATTAGGCATGATAAGAACAACTCAACAAGGAAGAAAATAACCTGTAACAATAGTCCCACACTGTACGGTTCAACAACAAGAAACTAACATGAGTTCAATAATTCCAAATAAAGATAAGTCCACTAAGGTATAGAACCTCTAAGATTCTTTTAAGGTTGGATAATTACGGAAGAGATACAACCAATTCAACTAAAGGTAGGCAGCGATAAGATTACCATAACTTCAATTAAGGGAGAACATTTACAAAACTAGAATAATTACAACTTCAAATAGGGATAAGCAGTTAGGGAGAAGGCAACACGGTAATGGAAGAGATAACAGTCTCAATTAAGGCACATATGAATCAAATATCAATAAGAGTGAATCGTGAAGTAATTAATTCTAATTAAGCAGGTAAAGGTGAAACTAGTAATTAAAGAGCGTAATCATACAAGAACAACCACATATTCAATGAATATAAGAACCTAAGAACCCTAAAAGGCCAATTTCCACAATATAAGTCCAAGCATGTACTCGTCACCTCATGTACACGGACTACAATCAACATAGAATAATTAAATCCTAAGGGGTAGCTCCCCCACACAAGGTCAGGCAAGATACTTACCTAAAAAAGACAAACCGGTACTCTAAAATGAACTTCTCGGGTGAAAAGACCTCCCGACAGCTCAAATCTAACCAAAATAACTTCAAAACACAAGTAAAACTCATAAGGAACTGTTCCGGATCATAAAGTCTCAATTTTACAAAAATCTAGAAATCGATCCCAAAAGTCAACCCCCAGGCTCGCACCTCGGAATCCGACAAATTTCACAAAATCCGAACACCCATTTCGGTACGATTTCAACCGTACTAAAATTATCAAATTCTGACACCGTTTCGTCCCTCAAATTGTGATTTTTCATTTTGAAAACTTTCTTAAAAACCAACATTTTCCTCAACTCAAAACACAAATTACATGATAAAAACGAAGATAAATTCATGGAATATGTTAGATTTTAGGTGAAGAACACTTACCCAATCGATTTGCTTGAAAAAACCCAAAAGAAGCTCCCAAAATCGAAGTTTAAAACTCAAATTATGAAGAAAATGGCCAAACCCTCGACTTAAATGTTTCTGCCAGGACTCCCGCATCTGCGGACAACGACCGCACCTGCGAGAAAGAGTCCGCATCTGAAAACTCAGCTGATCAGGACAGGGACCGCATATACGGATCTACACCCGCACCAACAGCAACGCAGAAGCGATAATCTTCGTAGGTGTGATCGCTGGACCACAAAAATGGCCTTCGTACTATGTGCCAGCCTCCGCAGAAGCGAACAAGCACCCAGGTTTCATGACCGCAGAAGCGACCAGGCTCACACATAAGTGGATCCGCACCCGCGCTCCAAAACGTCGCAGGTGTGAAACACCAGAAACAGACCTGCTCAAAACTATGAAAAATATCCAATATCGAGCAGAACACGACAGGGGCCCCCGGGACCCTGTCCAAGCATGCCAGCAAGTTCTATAACCTAACACGGAGCCACTCGGGGCCTCGAATCGCATCAAACCACAACGAAACTACAAATTGCACCATGAATTGAACTTATAAACTTTCAATTCTTCCAACTTCTAAAGCTCGTGCTGAAACCAATCAAACTAACACGGAATGATGTCAAATTTTGCAGACAAGTCCTAAATAACATAACGGAGATGTTCTAACTCTAGGAATTACATTTCGACCCTGATATCACCAAAGTCAACTATTGATCAAACCTCACCACTTTCCAAACTTCAACTTTTACCGAAGTGCTTCAAACCACCCTACGGACCTCAAAAATCAAATCTGGACGCACGCCTAAGTCCAAAATCATCCTACGAAGCTACTCAAGGTCAAATGTCGCCAACCTGGATTTAAATTCTCAAAACGCCTAGCTGGGTTGTTACATTCTCCCCCTCTTAAATAAAAGTTCGTCCTCGAACGTGCCAAGAATCGCCTCGGAGTTTTCAAATCACTGAATGCACACCTCCAAAATATACCTGCGGGTGATCTCACTTCACCCCAATCCACCTAAGCCTGGCGACACCCTCCCTACTATAATTTAGCCTTTCTACCAACACCAATAAGTCTCAGAGTCAAAATTCTCACCTACCATTCATTCCCAAAAGACCCTCTAAATCCATACCCGGTATTAGTCTCAACCAGCTGCAAAAATTCATACATACCCCCACAAGTTACAATCAAACAACATAACACACCACACATAGGCCCACAATAACACTTCTGATCACAATAGCTGCCCGTAAGCAAAACCAACACGGGCAATTAGCCTCATATCCGATAGGAACTCGTTTCAAATCTCCATAACACTAACGATGATGCAAGAACCACGAAGACCTCATAACTATGCACCCGAATCAACAAGTCACAACTAACACCACCGGGCACACATCCCGCAAACTAAAACTCAAGAAACATAGAACGAAAATGACTGAATATATAAAGAGAAACACATAAGAGAAATATCAAACAAGCCCGACAGGCACAACTCTCTATCAGTATTATACTACGAATCTATTTTTAAATAGGAAAAACAAGTACATGAAAAAAAATAATAAGGATCCATCTTGGTGTAACTCTCCACCGCGGCACACAACCCGGCTCAAACATATCGAATCACATGAACTCGCGAGGGTCTCACCCTCAACTCTAAATCACAGGTCGCTTATACATCCTACTAATCAAAATCTTCCACTAACCCAGTTCTGCAAATAAAATCACAACACTTACTGAACTCTTACCCTGTAGAGTACTAAATCACAGACCGTAACCAAGAATACTCAGGAATCGCACCAAACCTACCATGATGAACAACAAGGACTCACTTCTAATCTCACCACTCTCAATGATGAATAAAAACAATGATAGACACGACTACCACTCATAGAACCTCCCAACAGGGGCAAACACATAAACATAGTGCAAATCATGAAACTCACCCACAAGTGAAATAACAAATAATGGAACTCGTACTGATAAGCAAAACCGAAACGAAATACGAATGGTGCCCTCTATAAAAAATCAAAACATACATGTATGATAACATCTCGCACAATGGCCTCCAGCCTACTATATGAAACACATCAATGGGTCGGGCCTCCCCCTCTTGGGCGCCCTCTACTCACCTAAATAACCCGTTGTGACACATCTGTACGGAGCCTGGACAATCTCTCACCATGTGGCTATATCTCCACACTCAAAGCAACCTCTCTGCTGATGTGGCTGGGGGAACTGTGCAGTACGAGTACTCTGAGACCCATGAGCACCTGAAACTAAGGCAGTGCATAATTTGGTAAATACCCAATTACCGTACCGAAATAAAAAATTTTGGTATTCGGTATTCGGTATTCGATATTTTGGTACTCGGTATGTTATTTGGTTTAAGTTTTGAAAAATATTGGTATTAGGTATGGTATTGGTATTTTAAAATAAAATACTGAAATATCGATACCGTACCGAAGTATATATTATATTACACAATAAACATTTTATTAGTTATAACATAAATATAAGAAATCTAAAATATTACTTTCCCTTATTCTCTAAGATCATCAATTACCTCTAAGCCAGTAACAAGATATTCCTCTAAGTTTCTCTTTCTAGGTTGGTATTTGTTGGTTTTAGACAAAACTTTTGTCGATAAACGTTTTAAGTTTTGTACTTTTGAGTTCTTTAATTAAGAATATTATCATCTATGACTCTATGCACTAGTTAGTATTCAAACCGAATAAACCGGAGTTACCGAGCCGAATAAATCGAAACTGAAAGGAGAAAAACTGAATCGTACCTAATTATTGATGCGTGGCTAGAATTCATGGTTTAACACGTTATATGCCTTCCATTTTATGTGCGTTAATGAAAAAATTACACTTTTATGTGCATAATGGAGTTTATTTCATGTGTAGGTGCATTGGAGATGGAAACCGAACTAAATGGATGCATGAACATCGAAAATACGATCAAGAGTCGAAAAGGAGTGACCCGGGCTATAGCCGGGCGTTTTGGCGTTAAGTCCAGGCCAACTCGGGCGTTAGTGGGGCGTTTGGCCCCTAAATCCAGGGTCAGCCTGGCGTTAGTGGGGCGTTAGAGCCCTAAAGCCAGGCCTGCACTGGCTTTAAGGGGACGTTTGAGCCCAAACGCCTGGGTCCCGAAGTCCAGTCAATTCCGAGTTTTGAAGAGTTTAAGTGTTTCCCGGTTGGAATATAAGTGTCCTACATGTTTAGGGTTTGTCCTAAACATATAAATAGACCCCAAAAACACAACTTGAAGGAGGGATTCGGAGAGAAGGAAGCCATTGAAGAG
>MDKJ01271614.1:0-17220 GCA_005239525.1 Nicotiana knightiana
TTATTTATTAATTTATTTGTTTATTTGTTGTGTAAATTCTTTTCCTGCCTTACTATTATTTTTTATTATTATTAAATTGTTAACATCCCAGCCTTAGCCTACTCACTACTTCGCCAGGGTTAGGCTCGGCACTTACTCAGTATATGGGGTCGGTTGTACTGATACTACACTCTGTGCTCTTTTTGCACAGATCCAGGTACGCTTCAACAGTAGATGATCTAGGACGACTACCCGCTTTCGTTGGAGACACAAGGTACATCTGCCGGCGTTCGCAGAGATCCGAGAGTCTTCTCTTATTTTACATACACTGTTTTATGTTATTCAGAACAGTGCACTATTTCTTTCAGAAATTTATTTGTAGCATTCTTTAGTCGTTCGTGGATTGTGACACCAGACCCTGGGGTAGTTTTTGGTATTATTTATATAATTAGTTCGCGGTTCGTTTAATCTAATTTGTTAATATTATTAGTTTATTTTAATATTGTTGAGAAGTTGTTCAGTTAAGATTGTTTTAAATTTATTCGTTCATGTGGAATTAAATATTAAGGAAATGAGTAAATCGGTAACTAACATTGGCTTGCCTAGCAAGTGTGGTGTTAGGCGCCATCACGATCTCTAGGATGGGATTTTGGGTCGTGACAGTTTTGCACTCATCAGTGTACTTTAAAATTTAGAGTAATTTTGAGAAATCACTATTGTTTAGTGGCTATTAACTTCCTATAGCTACCATATACATAATTACTTCCTATAGCTATTGTTTAGTTGATACGCGACTATATTCGCTGTATTCATGCTATTGTATTCATGAATGCAGTACCAGAATTTCCCTAAAAAAATAGGGGAATCTAGTAGTGCGACTGTATTTGCTGTATTTGTGCTACTATGTCAATGAATACATTAGCAGAATTCGCCTGAAAATAGGGAAATCCAGTTGTTTAATTATGGAAGATAACCAATTAGCGTGTATCACTCCTAATTTAACTTAACAAAATCATTTCTACATAAATTTCGCTGCTCCGCAACTGTATTCGCGCTACTGTATTTATGAATACAATAATAGGGGAGTCTAGTTGTGCGAGTGTATTTGTTGTATTCGCATTACTGTATTCATGAATTTTGCGAAATTTGCCTGGAAAATAGGTGAGTCCAGTTGTTTAATAATGGTAAGTGGATCAATTAGCATATATCACTCCTAATTTAACTCAACAAAATCAATTCTAGATAAATTTTGCTGCTACTTTGTTGTATTCCACGTATTCATGCGACTGTATTCATAAATACAATGAGGTAATCAAGAAATAAGGTTTATATAGTTCACTTCAATTTGAGTGTATACATTGTATTCAATTCACAGATATTCATTATTCACTACTATACATTGTATTCAATTCACTGTATTCAATTCGACTGTATTCAAACAACAAAAAAACACAAAACACAGTGATATTCGGCTCCTTATGGAAAATCGACCCCGACTCCTTGTTGGGTACTATTATTGCTCCGACCATTTCTTAACCTCAAATAGAGGTGTGACTTGGACGTGATAAATTTTTGGTGCCGTTTTCGGGGAGCTAAAATATATTTAGCTATATATTTTGTTTTGTTTGTGAATTGTCTCATTTTCCTTCATTGTTACTAACTTGTGAGTATTGTAGGTGCAATCATGGAAAACAACAAGCTCGGAAACATAAACGTGGGGATGTGGACGTTAATGAGGATGCAATGTATGAGGTTCCTCTTGAACCTCAAGCCTATAAACGAGGTAGACCGCCTCATAAAAATGTATTTGTTCGACCCCCACCTTCACCACGAGCGGCTCCAAAGCGGGTGTTTCCGAATGAAGGGTATGAAAGTGATATTGCCCCACCCCGTATTAGGATGGTCAACTTTCAAATAACCAATGTGATGCTCACTTTTCTCGAGCAACGAGGGTTCTTCACCGGTGCACCGGGTCAAAATTCATATAAACATTTGAAGGGGTTGGGGAAGAAAACAAACAAATGTCTCCGAGGATGTTTTGAGGCTAAGGCTTTTTCCCTTCTCTCTACAGGGGAAAGTTTTAGATTGGTTGGAATGTTTGCCAAATCATTCAATTTGGACGTGGGATGAACTTGTGGAGAAATTCATTTCAAAGTATTTCTCTCCCGGGCACATGGCTAAATTCTAGTATTCAAGTAAGAGCCTAATGAATCGCTACATGGAATATGGGAAAGATATAGAGCAATGGTGAAAGAGTGTCCCAACAATGATATGACGGAGAACATGATTCAACAAACTTTCTATTGGGGGATTAATACCATCAACTAATGTGTAGTGAATCAACTGGTCGGTGGGAACTTCATGACTACGCCTTATGCGGAGGAGATGGCATATAATTCATTGGCATGGAAATCAAGAGCCAATGTTCCACAAGGTGATCCAAATGTGATTCTTCTTCATAAAGAGTTACATGTCCATGGGCAAGCCATAGCCGAGTTGACAACCACCATGACCCAATTGGCAAAGGCTCAAGTTCAACAAGTTCAAAACCTGAGGCAAGTCAATGTTATGGAGGTAGTCAATATGATGGTAAACAAGAGAAGAACAGGAAGACCACAAGTGCAACAAAGAGTGGACAATTTTGTGCAAGATGATAGTGGGTATGATCAAGGATATTCTTACAATGATCAAGATGAAGAGGTCCAATATGTGAACAACTTTCAAGGGCAAAGAAACAACTACCAAGGCTCTAATCAACAACACTGGAGACCTTTGAATAATCAAGGCAATTGGAATTCTAGCAACCAAGGTAATTGGAATGGTGGGAATAACCAAGTCAATTGGAATGGAAATAAAAACCAAGGGAATTGGCAAAATAATAAAAATCAAGGCAATTGTGGAGGCAACAACCAAGGAGGGTGGAACAACAATCAAGGAAATCGGGGGTCGGGTTTTCAGAGGCCCCCGATGTACCAACAACCGAGCACCACACCTCCTTATCCTTCTCATGGTCCTAATTCCTCCAACAATGAAATGGGTCGTACTGAAAACATGTTCAAGCAAATGATAGATAAGAATGTCGATTCTGATGCCCAACTTGCTTCACACAATACATCAATCTGTAACTTAGAAGTGCAAATGGGTCAAATCTCTCAAGCTTTGAATTCACGTCCTAAGGGGAACGACCAAGTGATACGGTGGTGAACCGGAAGGGTGGGAACATTACGGGGCATGCCATGGCCGTTACTACAAGAAGTGGAAAAGGTGGGAATGCACCTACCTAAAGTCAAAGGCAACTTGTGGATGATGAGCAAGTGGTAGAAGAAGAGGAGATCCCGCACAATGTTGTGCAAGAAAATGATGAAGTGTGGATTGACATTGATGACATGGTGGAAGAGACTCAAAAGGATGTGAACCCGTCTAGGGATCATGTGATTGACATACCGGAATCGGTAGTTCAAAGAGCTAAGGCACCATTGCCTAAGCCACCTCCTCCCTATCCTCAAACGCTTGCCAAGAAAAATGGCGAGAATCAATTCAAGAAGTTCATTGATATGATGAAGAGTCTATCTATAAATGTGCCTTTGGTTGAAGCTTCGGAGAAAATTCCCGGATATGCTAAGTTTATGAAAGACATGGTGACAAAGAAGAGATCGATGAATTTTGAAACTAACAAAGTCACTCACCAAGTGAGTGCAATTGTGCATTTGATGGCTCCGAAGTTGTAAGATCTCGGTGCTTTTACTATTTCTTGTACCATTGGAAGTGTCGTGTTTTCAAAGGCTCTTTGTGATCTTGGGGCGACTGTCAACTTAACGCCCAATTCGGTTTTCATAACATAGGAATTAGGAAACCAAGATCCACATCTATGAGATTACAAATGGCCGACCATACAATGAAGAGACCGTTGGGGGTGAATGAAGATGTATTTGTTCGAGTCGACAAGTTCATTTTCCATTTATGATTATTGATTGTGAAGTGGACTATGAGGTGTCGATTATTATTGGTAGACCTTTCCTTTCTACGAGGAAGTCTCTCTTTGATGTGGAACCCGGTGAACTCACTTTCCTGGTGGGTGACAAAAATGTGGTGTTCCATGTGTGCAAATCTATGAGGAAACCAAATAGCAATGAAGTGTGTTCATTCGTGGACTTGGTGACCGATGTGATTATTGATGATACTAGTTCCACGATGAATATTGATGATATATTGGAGGTCGTCTTGCTTAACCTTGATGATGACGAGATGGATGGCTTTGTGGAATGTGTGAACTCATTGCAAGGAATGGGGTCGTACACTTATGAACCCTGCAAATTGTCCTTGGATCTTGAAAATCAGAAGACTCCTCCAACAAAACCCTTAATCGAGGAGCCTCCCATTTTAGAGTTGAAGCCATTGCCTCCGCATCTCAAGTATGAATTCCTTGGCCCTTGTTCTACTTTACCGGTTATACATCCTCTTTCTTGACTAACGTGTAGGTAGACTCTACATTGACAGTTCTACAAAAGAGGAAGAAAGCTATTAGATGGACATTGACAGATATTTGGGGAATAAATCCCCGCATTTTACATGCACAAGATTAATTTTGAGGAGTATTCCAAACCCTCCATTGAACATCAAAGGAGACTAAATTAAGTTATGCAAGAGGTGTTCAAAAAGGAGATCATAAAATGGTTGGATGTCGGGGTTTTCTACCCCATTTCTGACAGTTCGTGGACTTCTCTGGTACAATGCGTTCCGAAGAAGGGGACATAATTATGGTCACCAATGATAAAAATGAGTTGATTCCAACAATAACGGTGACCGGATGGCGAGTATGCATGGACTATCGGAAGCTAAACAAAGTCACAAGGAAAGACCATTTCACACTTCCCTTTCTTTACCAAATACTTGATCGATTAGCCAGTCGGGTATTCTATTTCTTTCTAGATGGGTATTCGGCCTACAATCAAATACATATTATCCCGGAATATCAAGAGAAAATAAGTTTCACTTGTCACTATGGCACTTTCATTTTCAAGTGGATGCCATTCGGCTTGTGAAATGCACCAGCAACTTTACAACGGTGTATGATGGTGATCTTTA
Source organism: Nicotiana knightiana (assembly GCA_005239525.1). Classification (NCBI taxonomy): domain Eukaryota; kingdom Viridiplantae; phylum Streptophyta; class Magnoliopsida; order Solanales; family Solanaceae; genus Nicotiana; species Nicotiana knightiana. The sequence continues at coordinate 5,065 of MDKJ01271614.1, forward strand.
CGGATATGGTAGAGGATTACCTTGAAGTCATCATGGATGACTTTTTTATAGTCGGTGATTCCTTTGATGATTACTTGGCAAATTTGGATAACGTAATAGAAAAGTGTGAAGAAACGAACTTGGTGTTGAATTGGAGAAATTCCATTTCATGGTCGAGGAGGGTATTGTCCTTGGCCACAAGATTTCAAAGAAGGGGATTGAGGTCGACAGAGCAAAAACGAGGTGATTTCTAAACTTCCACCTCCAACATCCATGAAGGGAGTGGGGAGTTTCTTGGGTCATGTGTAACGACCCGGTCAGTCATTCCGTAGAAGTTGCATTATTATTGCTGTTATTGCCTTGTCATAGGTAGGTATTACTGTTTATGATGTGTTAGAGTTGGTAGGATTGAAATCGGAATGGTTAAATGAGAATTCAGTAACTTAGTCTTTAAAATAGCCTTAAAATGGAAAAAGTCAACTGAGGGTTGACTTATTGGTAAACAACCTTGGAATGCGGATTTTATGGCTCTGATAGCTTCGTTATGTGATTTGGGACTTAGGAGTGCGTTCAGAATAATTTTGTGATGTCCGGTGTAGAATTAGGCTTGAATTGGCGAAAGTTAATTTTTGGTGATTTCCGGTCGGCTGTGAAAAATAGGATATCAGGGTCGGAATGGAATTTCGACAGTTGGAACAGGCTCGTAATGTCATTTTGGATATATCTACAAAATTTCAGGTCAATCGGAGTTGTTTTGGATAGTTTCGGCATCGTTGGTGGACTTTAGAAATTTCAAAGTTCTTAGGCTTGAATCCGATGTAAATTTGGAGTTTTGATGTTAATTTTGGTGTTTTGAGAGTGAAACTAAGTTTGAATTATCATATATGATGTGTTAGTATGTTTGGTTGGGGTCCCGAGGGGCTCGGGATTGATTTCGGAATGTTAAAGGAAAGTTCAGAGTTGAAAAACTGCAGCAAGCAGCTGCTGATTTTCTTGTTACTGATATAACTATACCTGCGGAAGAAGGATCACAGGTGCGGGCCCGCAGGAGCAGGAAGTCGGTCGCAGGTGCAGTTAGGGGACTGCAGGTGCGAGTAAGTGGGTCGCAGGTACGGAAACCCTGGGCAAAAATATAAACTTGACCTTCCGCGACCCTAACATATTTTTACACCATTGTTGTACGGAAGAGACCTTTTGAGGCGATTTTTGAAGGGGAAAATCAATGTTCTTCATAGAGTTAAGTATTTTGATCATTAAAACTCAATTATGAGTGATTATAGAACATAATCTCACTATTAATTCATGAAAATCGGTAGAAAAAAGTGGGTTTAGGTCTTGAGATTATGAGACCTTTAGGGGTCGATTTGAGGGGTCAAACGAACTCCGATTTTAGTGTTCTTTATATGTATAGACTCATGAGATGACGAAGAACGATTTGGTTTAAAAATTTCTGAGTTTCTTGATGCGGGCCCGGGGGTCAGGTTTTGACCAAATTCGGGTTTTTGAGCTAAATTTGATATTTTTCGAATGAAATTTATTCCTTAAGCATAAATTGATGATAAAAATCTGAACTTGATAGATTTGGAGCCTTCGGAAGTTGATTCGAGAGGAAAGCGTGTTGCGGAATAGTTCCAGGCTAGTTTTGAGGTAAGTAATATCTTTAAATCCTGTCTTGAGGGTATGAAACCCCGGACTATGCACCCTTTCACGGGTTTTGAAATGCAAAGGTTGAAACTTTGGAAACATCTTCCCTCTTTAGGTGACTATTGAGTTGCTAAACTGACTTTTAAGCCTATTCTTAATTAGTATTGATAAATTTGATATGATTTGAGCTGTAAGCACGTTTGGGGCCTAGTGCCGATCTGTTTACCCCTTGGGGGCTGTTTTTACTATTTTTCCTCACTCGATATGTTATGATTTACACTCAGTCTTTCCCTGATAAATTGTTTTGACACTCAGAGTCTTTGATACTATTTATTGAAAAATGAAACACTGTTTTGGGTCGAGAACCCGGTATGCTTATGGCCCAAGGGCAAATTGAGAGTGTCTGACTAAGTGAGGCTTTCAGGCCTATATTGTGAGGAGGCCTCCAGGCCTTACATGAGAGGTGAGGAGGCCTACAGGCCTTACATGAGAGGTGAGGAGGCTTTCAGGCCTTATATAAGAGGTGAGGAGGCTCAGGCCTTACATGAGAGGTGAGGAGGCTTCCAGGCCTTACATGAGAGGTGAGGAGGCTTTCAGGCCTTATATGAGGAAGGCTTTCAGGCCTTATGTTGTTATAGCGCTTGGGCTATAGGAGACCCTCCGGAGTCTTTACACACCCCAGTGAGCACATGTTGTACCTATTGAGTGATGATTATTACCCACTGGACTGATACTGAGTGATGATTGATACTGAGCGATGATTGTTACTGAGTGATTGAGAAAATGCTTGAGGGGAAACTGTTACAAGAAATAATTTTGGCCCGAGGGGCAGATTTGTGATGATTTTACTAAGTTTTTGAACTATGATTCACTTCGTTATCAAACTGGCTTTTACTGAGAATTTTACTGAGATACACTGATATTACACTCGGTTCAAAGGATTTCTGGAAACTGATTTCAAACTTATGTATTTGATGAATACTACATGGTGACTTGGTGTTTTACTGGTTTTGTGAAATTGTGTATCTGTACTGTGTGTTTTATAACTCTCGGACTGTGATTTATTTTCATTACTACCGAGTTGGGGTACTCATAAAGACTCTCTGTGCCTCTTTGCAAAGATTCAGGTGACGATCCCGAGCAGTAGCTGTCCTGGCTCATAGTTGTAGGTTCACGGGATTTCGAGGTAGTTGTCCAACATCCACAGCTTCTCCACTTACCTTCCTTATTATGTTTTAGCACTAGATTCAAAGACATATATTATATTATATATGAGAGTTAGGTTTATTTTCGTAGATGCTCATGACTATTGACTCCAGTTCTTGGGAGGTTTTGTTTGAGTTGTTAGATTGTTATTGGGGAGCTAAGACTAATTACATTATTCTATGCTTGGTTGCATGCTTATTATTAAATTTTGAACTCTTATAATTGAACAAATATGTAGTACGGTGATGGTTGGCTAGTCTAGTTCCACAATAAGCGCCATCACGGCCTGTTAGAATTTAGGTTCGTGACTTCATGCGGGGTTCTACCGGCGTTTCATCAAGGATTTTTCAAAAGTGGTGAACCCCTTGTGTAAGATTTTGGAGAAAGATTCTAAATTCCACTTCAATGATGATTGTATGAGAGCATTTGAATTGCTCAAGTTCAAGTTGACAACTACTCCTATTATCACCGCCCCGAAATGGAGCATGACTTTTGAGCTCAAACGGGATTGTCAAGACTATTATTAGGATGAACCGTACCTCTTCTAGATTTGTACTGATGGCGTGATTAGAAGATATGTGTCAGAGGAGGAACAAGTTAAAATTCTTGGGGCTTGTCATTTATCACCATATGGTGGTCACCATGGTGGAGCAAGATCGGCGGCCAAAGTGTTAAGTTGTGGATTCTATTGGGCTACTCTCTACAACTATGAAAGTGATCTAATCAAGCATTATGATGAATGTCAAAGGGCCGGTGGAATCTCAAAGAAAAATGAAATTTCCCTCACCACCATCTTGGAGATTGATATTTTTTACATATGGGGTATTGACTTCATGAGACCTTTTGTAAGCTCTTGTGGAAGCACCTACATTTTGGTAGCGGTGGATTATGTGTCAAAATGGGTTGAGGCTGATTCTCTACCCAACAACGAAGCAAGAAGTGTGGTGGTATTTTTGAAAAAGAACATTTTCACAAGGTTTGGTACTCCTCGGGCTATCATAAGCAATGGGGGTCACATTTTTGCAACAAAGCTTTTGACACCTTACTCACCAAGTATGGTGTCACTCATAAAGTTACGAATCCCTATTATCCACAAGCAAGTGGTCAAGTGGAAGTCTCGTACCGGGAGATCAAGAGTATATTATCCAAGTCAGTGAATGCTAACCGGACAGATTGGTCAAAGAAGCTTGATGATGCACTATGGGCTTATCAGAATGCCTTCAAAACGCCTATCGGGATGTCTCCATAGAGGTTGGTATTTGGAAAATCTTGTCATCTTCCGGTGAAACTTGAGCGCAAGGCCATGTGGGCTTTGAAGAAGTTAAATCTTGATTGGGATACAGCTTCCACCTTACGGGTTGCACATTTGAATGAACTAGATGAATTTCGGTACCATGCATATGCAAGATCGTCCTTGTACAAAGAAAGAATGAAGTACATTGATGACAAATAGAACCCAAACAGGGAATTCAAGGTGGGTGATCTCGTTTTGTTGTTCAACTCACGATTGAGGATGTTTCCCGGAAAGCTGAAATCCAAATGGAGTGGTCCCTTTGAAATTGTAGGTGTGAAACCTTTTGATGGATTGGACTTCAAAAACAAAGATGATGAGGTATTCCGAGTCAATGGACACCGGGTGAAGCATTACTTGGGACAAGCTGATGATGGCCACGTGGTGGCAGTGAATCATTTGAAGTGTTGGTAATCTGCGTCGTGCTGTGGCGTTAAACCAGGCGCTTCTTGGGAGGCAACTCATGCTTCTTTTTCTTTTTCTTTTTCTTTTTCTTATTTAGATAGGTCTTATTTTGTGGTAACTGGTTTTGAAGTGTGTGCAGAAATGAGTGTGCTTTTCAGGGACTAGGCTAAAATAAAATTAGCTAAGTTTGGAAAAAGTGCGGACCGCACAATTTGGAATGCCACAGCAAAAGGGATCTGCGGCCGCACAATTCTTGTGCGGACCACACAACTGTAAATCAAAAATTGCACTCTCTGAAGTTTACCTGTCAAAGAAATTGCCAATGTGCAGCTGCACAAAGAAATGTGTGGTCCGCACCAAAATATGCGGTCGACCATGTAAATGTGCGGACCGCAAAATCATGAAAGGGTAAATGTAACAGGTAAAAGAGTGCGGACCACAGAAGGAATTCTACGGTCGCACTCATCTCTTGAACTCTTGCCCAACCTGTTAAGTATAAATAGTAGCCTTCACTTTACTGTTAGAACTTTACACTCTCTGAGAATTAAAACAAAGGCACAAATATTGCACTCAACTGATCACTCATTTTCCTCTTAAATCATCATCTGGGATCACTCACCACTTCATCACTGGTATGTTCAAATCGTCCTTAGAATTTTTCAATTTTCTTAATTTAGTTTAAAATTTGTTTGGTTATTTTTTTAGACCACTTATCAAATTCATAACTATGTGGACTGTAATTTGTGTTGGGTAAAATCCTATTTGCTATATGGGGGATGGGTATTTGCTCAATATTGTTTAATTGCTACTACCATGTCAAATTTTTGTGCAAAAATTGAAACCCTAAGTTTTCTACCCGATGAATTTTGAATTGTGCGGTCCGCATATCTATAGGATAGGGCACTAGTGTAGCATGATAGTGCAGACCGCACTTGAAATTGTGCAGTCCGCAGAAATTCAACCGCGGCCGCAAAAAAGTGTGTGTGGTCGCAGATCAAGCTATTCTGTCTTCAGAGAGTTTTCATTTTTTAATTTCCAATGTGCGGTTGCACCCAAAGTTGTGCGGAACGCACTTCAGATATGCGGTCGCACTCAAAATTATGCGGACCGCTGAATCATCACTGTGGCCACACTTTCAAATTATGCAGTTCGCACAACCCCATCTGCGGTCGCACTCAAAAATGTGCGGACCACACTTCTCCTACCCCGCATAATGTTTTGCTCTGCAACTATCTGCTATTTTCTACTTAAACTAGAACTGACTCTTGTTGCTGGTTTTTGAAAAAAATAGTTAGGTCTCGTGGACGTGGTGATGCATCAAAGGGGAGGGGTGAACCCTCCCGAGGCCAAGGCAAGAGTAACTTACCACTCGCTATTCAAAAAGTTATATCCAAAAAAGCAATCGATGGGCGAGGTAGAGCTACAGAGCCCTCTTAATCAAGTTCATATGTCCCATCAGGGGAAGAATCAGAGGGAAACTCTGAGGAAGAGAAGCTTAATGCTCAATTACAGCCACAACAGCTTCAGGGGAGATATCAGCTCAGAGATAAACCTTCTACCTCAGAGAGCACTTCTGAGGGTTCGAAAGATGACAGTCAGGGTTGAGAGCCCTCATCTACACATGCCCTTGATGCACCAGCTACTATAGTAGATGAGGATGATATTTCGGATGATGGCCGAGGGGGTGATACCAGAGTTACAGGACTCAAGAGGTCAAATAAGAAGGAAGTTTAAGAAGATAGGTTTGTGATCTCGACTGCATTCAACAGGTTCTGAAAAAGGTGGTCGCAGAGATCGCTCACTCTTGAGTGATAGTTTTTGTTGAAATATCTGGATAGATACAACCCAAATATGTCAAAACAATTTCGGGAGATAAAAGGGTGGACATGGTTCACTCAAAGTGTGGTGGATGTTGAAGAGCACTTGGTCCGAATTTTATGCCAATGTGGTGCATATCAAGAAGGGACCAAAGTGACGAAAGTGAGGAACTTGAAAGTGAGGTTTGACCATAGCACCCTGAACACATACTTAGGGTTGGAGGATGTGGAGCCAGTGCAATACTTGGAAAAGTTGGCTATAGGCGATGCAGCTCCCCCATGGCTCGCTGAGATTCTGGAAGCTCCAGGACCACCACCACCACCGCAGATCATAGCAAGGGTTCCTACTCAGCAGAACACCCTGAATTTTGAGGCAAAGGGATGGCAGACGTTAATGTCTAGCAGAATATACCCATGCCAGAATAAAACAAATCTACTGATCTCGCGAGCAGTGCTAGTCACCTCGATCATGGTCGGGTACCCAATCAATGCGGGTACCGTGATATCGGTCAACATGTCCTTGGTTCTCAGTCAAGGTGAAATCTCCTACTCGTATCCCAACACTATCACTGAGTACCTTACGGATGTGGGGGTGGAGTCGAAGAGCTTTTACACGAAGGTCGGGCAAAGAAGCCCTTCACTTGGTATTCTCTGAAGGACCCGAGGAACCCGAAGAATAAGGGTCAGCTAACTACTACTGTGGGCCAGTCTGATGAGCCTTCAGTGGTAACTACAGATTCAGCTAACATGCCTATCACTGCAGCAGGGCCTTCCACCAGTACAGATGCCATGCCTCTACCTCCATCTTCAGGGCCTTCAACATCAGTTCCCTCCACTTCTACTTTGAGGTTGGTGCTTATGCCTTCTCATCCACTCTCTGTGTTGCGAGTCTCCCAAACACTAGCGAGCCTTAACAACTGGATGCAGACAGCTACTGCAAAGTTGTCTGACTTATCCAGTGTTGTTGCAGAATAGTCATCCATCCTGGCACCCCAGATTCCTCCAATATTGGAGGATACATTGAAGAAGCTTTTAGAGAACCAGCAGACCATCATGGATACTCTAGTGGCTCATGGAGCAGTTATTGAGGATCTTGGGAAGCAGGTAAAGAAGATGAAGAAATCCCAAGCATCCAAGCAGGCAGTAGACAAACTGAGTAGAGAAGTGACAAAGATAGCAACCGCTGGGGATCTTTCATTTGATATGTTGATGGTCACAGATCCAGCAGCACCAGTAGATCCAGCAACACATTCAGCACCAGTGGCACCAGCTGGCTAGTTTGAGGAGCCATACTTGGCTGTCGACATTGCTGAGGCGGTGTGACAGATGTTCACCAACCCACCTACCCCCAGAACCGAGAATGATGAGATCTAGTTAGAGGAGGTTGCGGTTGGTGACGTTTTTATTACAAAGATATATCCATGACCACATAGGGAGTCCTCTTTACTCTTACCTTTCCTTATTCTTATTTTTTTAAGCATTGGGGACAATGCTTACTCTTATTCGAGGGGGTGGAGTTATTTGATATTTGGATGATTTGACATTTCGTTTGTAATGACTGATAACATTTTCCATTTTCTTTTTATTTATGTATATATTCTTCCCTCTTTCTCTATTGATGTATATATTTTCTCTTTTCCCCTCTCATTATGTACATTCATTTATATTTTTAGTAGCTTGCTTTGTAACTTCTTTATTTTTTTTATTATTAGTCTATGTTTAGTTAAGTAGCTTCTTGTTTAATCTAATAACTTCTTGTTAATATTGTAGCTTCTTTTTATTTTTTAAATAGTCAATAAGCCTTTGGTGTTTTTAACGCCACGGTTCTTTCCAAAAGTAGTTTTTGTGTGAACCGGGTGATTCTTCCCAACGATAGATGGTGTGACAATCTTCTTAAGGTATTGAGTCTGTTTTTAGATTTTAGGTAAGAATAGTAATAGTAATGAATAAAAGAGCCAAACATACTTCACTTGGTACCAACACACTTAACTACATGCTTATGGTAAAAAACAAGTTTTTTATGGAAAGAAGTAGCTCTAGTTAGTGACCTTGTGACTCTTGCGTTGACTTAGGCAATCATCGAGTGGTTTAGTCGAGCCATAGTGATTTTCAATCTTGAATATAGCTATTGTGGGCCCTCGACTCTATATTTTTTAACATTCCAGCTGCGTGAGAGGTGAGATGATTTTGTTGCAAGTCCAAGTACCCGTGCAAATGGTCTGGAACTTTCCCTGAATGTATTTCTAGGCGAAATTTTATGTTTTACTTGGCTTGAGAAGTGATTGTACGCTCTCCTTGACCCGCTTGAAATTTTTCATGGCCTACCAATGTTGTTATCCCTAATCAACCCATTTGAGCCTAACACCTTTCTCATTTGATCACCATGCTACAAGCCTTTACCCGTTCTGTCGTGACCTTCTCTTGGCACCCGAGCTTTCCTTAACACTCTTGTGAAATAATTGGCTAAAAATATAAGTTTGGAGAGGAGACGAGGAGTTTGAAAAAGGTATCAAGGCACAAAAATATAAAAGAAATGAAGAAAAGTCAAGGAAAGAAAAAGAAAGAAGAACAAAAAGAAAAATGCAAAAAGAAAGTGAATAAGTTAAAAAGTGGAAGGGATTTCAAAGAATGGTAATGATGCAAAGCATGGAGAAAACAAAAAAGGAGGAAATGAATATCATGACCAACAAAGAGTGACGCTAAGTCTCTCTAATCACCCTATGGAAAATAAAATGCCTCAAAAAGTGGTAAAGCATGAGCCGATAAGAGAAGATGGAGTGCTTAAGCAAAGATGAACCCGTTCTATCATAGTATATCCAACCTTAGTCCAAAAGACTTCATTACTTTCTTAAAAATCCTTACGTGATTTTAAGCCGAGTGAACTTACATTAGTGGTGATCTACATGAAAGGCAAACATGTGGTACTTAGAGCCGTACTTGTGACATTCTTTTGAGAGAGATGAGCGAACTTTTCAAATCTTTGAATTAAGTGCTACATTCTTAAGTGAGGTATACTAACGAGAGTAGAGGAGGAGGAGGAGTTTGGGATCCAAAATGACCTACATGAAAGAGAGAGCTTCCTTGATGAATAAAGTCAGCTCTTGATGCTCAAGTGTCACATTAGAACAATTTGTGCTTAAAACTTCAAATCATTGCCTTGTTGATAATTCATAAGTGTTGTGGGTAATTGTTGGTCACAATTGATATGTGATTGATGCATCTTAGATTATATGGAATAACTCTTAACTTGTGAATATGAGAATTACCTTATTTCCTTGAGGACAAGCAAATCTTAAGTTTGGGGGAGTTGATAAGTGGAGATTTTGACTACTTATTAGCGCCTTTTAGCTTTATTTTAGTCCAAAAGCGTTTAATTGTATTCCCAAATATTGATGAAATATTTTGCAGGAGAAATTGAAAAATGAGCCACTAAGATGAAATCCAACTCAAGAAGGAGTGATATGAACTCAAGGACAAAATCAGGCACAAAAGCTCAAAATGCGGAAAGTTTATCAGAGTCCAAGTGCAAAGTGCGGTACGCACATGAAATGTGCGGCCGCAGAAGCTAAGCAAGATCAGAAGTTCAGGGAGCTCTCCGCAGAAGAGCCCTGTGCGATCGCACCCAGAAATGTCCGGACCGCAGAATATGAGAGATGCGGCCGCGGTCCAGAATTCTGTGGCCGCAGATTCAAATCCTGTCAAGACTGAAGCAAAGTGCGGACCGCACATGAAATTGTGCAGCCGCAGAACCTCTGAAAGGGCGTTTTTGTCCGAAAATTCCATCTTTGTATAATAGAAAAGTTCCACGAAATTAGGTCAAGTTTTGAATATTTGAAGTGTTGTAGCCATTTTTCTTTGCTTCTTTAGGAAACTTTAGCTTATTTTGTTGATTTAACATTGGTTTTTATATTTTAAATCTTCCAATATGAGTTTTATCATCTTTTCTTCTTTGTTTTCTTCTACATCCTCTATGAGTATCTAGATTTTTACTATAGTTGTGACCCAACCCTAGTGTGTAAACCTAACGGGTGTTTGATTTATTATTTGTCTATGGTTGGGTGTTTATTATTTCGCCTTGTTCTTGCTTTTAATTGTGTAATTAATGATTGCAAATATTAGTTCATGCCTATTTGACTTGTTCTCTACTTGAGAAAGAGAGACTTAGTGTAGGAAAACTTGGCTAACAAGAAATTGGGGTGAATCAAGATATTGATAGTCCCAATTAAAGGGTTGAATCTAGAGATAGTAAGACCCGACTTGAGCTTTTTTATCAATTGTTTTGTTCAATATCCATTTGCACTTGAAAAAGCCAAATTGGGCAAAATCATTCTCTGGCCGAGAGGTATTGAGTTGGTATTTGGGTGTTGATAGCTATAATCCACCTCGACCAATAAAATAAGCTTTAAGGCTTACAACCCATTAAGCGAACACCTAGGTGAAGGTCATAGCCCTAGGCCTTTTTACCATTTGAAAAACAAACAAAAATAATTTTCTAGTTTTAATTCTTAGTCGTCATTCTTAGTTTAAAATAGATTTAAAAACAAACTTTTGTGGAAGTGTAATTCGAGATAATTGCTCATTCACTCAAATATATACCCCTAAGTTCCATTCATAGCTTCCTATGGAAAATCGACCTGGCTCCTTGTTGGGTACTATTTTTGCTCCGACCGTTTTATAACCTCAAATAGAGGTGTGATTTGGACGAGATCAAACAGGAAAGTCACTCAACTATTCATATTGCACATATATGCTAATTATCAAATTTTTTAATGAAAAAAGGTGAAGTGGCAGTCCATATGGACTTTTTATATATTTGGACCAAATAAAATAATTAACGCCCAAACAAAACATAAAAATTTTACTCATACACCCAACCCCACCCACTAAAAATAAAAATCCACCCCTAAATAAGACCAAATGCTAAAACGCATCCCTGTTACAAATGCAACTCTTTTCTTCTTATAAAAAGCACATTTCTTCTTTTTTCATGATTTTACTCTAGATTTATAAAATAATAATGGATATGAAGTTAAAGACTAAAGACTAGAGTAGCATATATTCTTATTTTCTCAATGACGTGTATTCTTCTTTTTAAGGTTTTTCTTCTACTTTTTATAAAATAATTACGGGTATGAAATTAAGGACTAGAGTGAAATAATAAAAAAAGATATCTTTTATAAGAAGAGGAGAGATGCATTTGCAAAGGATGCGTTTTAGCGTTTTATGTTGTGTAGCAGGTGGATTTTTATTTTTAGCGCGTTATGTTGGGTGTATGAGTGAGATTTCTATGTTTTGTTTGGGTGTTTATTATTTTATTTGGTCTAAAAATATAAAAAATCTATATGAACTTCCACGATATATTTTTCCACCGAAAAGTTTGATAATTATGATTGAGTGATTATTTGTGTGCAATAGGAATAGTTGAGTGACTTTTCCGTTACAAATAAAAAAAAAGTAATTTTAATCCATAATTTTGGATAATTGAATGATCATCTGAGAAATGAACTCTTAAACTTGATTTTTGTGGTTTTCTTGCTTCAATTTAATTAATTATTAATTTCTTAAAGATAGATTTAACATATGGTCATAGCGAAAGCATATAATGCTATTTTAATTTAGTTAGTCATTGCTTTACCGCAAGATTCGTGATAGAGCTTGCTAACCCTTTAAATTTTCAAAGTTTTAATTTGTCGAGTACAACGAAAGTCATTTCTTGTGGAACATTACTATATTCATTATTCAGTTGCTTATTTCTAGGAAATTGGCTCAACTTAAATAATAGTATTAGTATATTGGTCAAAATTGAATTTTTCA
>ML414966.1:0-16109 GCA_005239525.1 Nicotiana knightiana
TATATATATATATATATATATATATATACATACATATACATACATACATACATACTGCTATAATGCTGACGATACCACCACAACGGAGGAGATATGTAGAAATTCCTAACTAATTGCAGAGTTAACCAAACATTGAAATCATTCCTCTTGACTAAGGCCATCATTTCATTATGAGCCAATAAGGGTAACTGTCCTTTAATGTATTTCACATAATCTTATCGCACTTGGTCCCTGATCCAATAATCTCGTTTCACCCAGTATGAACTTCTCAGGCAACAAATCACCCCAAACATGACCAACAGTCTCACATGACACCACAACGCACCAATAGGCCGTAACTCGAACATGATACATAAAAGAATGACTCAGGAAAAGACTACTCAAATCACATAACTTATTATGAACTCTTCTCGGAAAATAGAAACTAAAACACAGAAAAATAAATATAGGAACCTTACTCATCATCACACTGTTACGGCGTGCAACCCGATCCAAATAACATACCCGTGGCGGCGTGCCACCAGATCCCATCATAAAATTCACATAAGGAAATACACATGGAGCTGAATTGCTCACTATTACAAATTACTAAATATCGGTCACAAGCACGCTAAGAGAATAATACCATCCTAGGGAAACTGATAAAGCCATAAGCTACCAAAACTTAGGCACAACTGAGGTGCGATATATATACTCTGAATCTCAAGAGCTCTCCTGCTCGCATAACATCATCACTACACGGGGACTCAACACATAAGGATCCATTAAGCCGTTTCACAACTCACACGGCACAATCACAACATTACATGAATTTGACGAAGACGGAACAATACCTGATATCCCAACACCCTTCCTTCAGGAGCACTATACTAAAATGAACACAACGTCCTCACATGAAGCCCATAATCCTGTTTAAACCCATTCACACACTTCAAGCTAATTCTGCTTGCATTGAACTAGGCTAATAGCTTGACCTGGGTCCATAATAACCTACTTCCTCTCATAATACGCAATAAAAACCATCATAGCCGGGACAAACACCCCACAATCCACAAGTAAATGAACCAAATGCCTTCCGTGCATAAATTCTCAAATAAGCAATATTGCACTTCTTTATACTCGGTCCAAATCTTCAATCCATTAAGTGACTACATGTCACACTCATACAATCTTCTCGTGGTCACGCTCCCACGACCTTCCACACAAGGTAGCAAGTCTGCACATCCACCATTGTCCACACTAACGTTGTAAACAAATCAAGAACCCATAACTAGGATGCGAAGCCTCTTCCACCGAATATCGATCTCAGGGGACACTGAAGATAACACCAGCTTACTCTGAACTTTCTATTAACTTTTTTTTTTCTTGCTCATCCGAGCTCATGACATCCTTGTCAACACCGAACCCCAATCCCGGTCCTTACTTCCAGCCCCACACTGACTACTTTACCTAACATGCCAATATAAAATAGCGCAAGAATTCCATCATAACTCCTGAACCATTATTAGAGGAAACACTTCATCATATAGAAACCTCTTACTTACCTCAATTCAAGAGAACAATAACCACACTCAATTGAATCTCACAATTACCCAACATGAAAATCCTTAAATAGTGGTTTGAACCACCATAAACCTCCTGGGATCCGCCTACACCCGATAGGCCATAACACTCGTATGCTCCCACATGAAATCTATTAGGACGGCCGACAAGCCTCGTAAATACCGGCCCAAACCACATGCATAATTTAATTACACTGACGAAACTAGTCACTTGCCGTAAATGTACCATTTCAACCATGGCTAAGCAATCCATCTTCTCTCTAATCATCTTTAATTGCCTCAGAAATAATAGTAACCCCATTCAACTCAGAACAAACACAATCCTCTCTCATCATGAGTGGCCTTGATTCATGAGACCATGTTGCCTCAATCTCACAAACGTCTCACACCCTCCTGATAATCTTTCTACAAACCGGAGTCTATTTCTCTCACTCCTCCAATACTATCCTGCACATTGAAAATAACATAGAGTACTCCAACCATTTTCCCTCTCTCTGAAATTACGCTGCACAAGATTGACTCTAAATCATATTGCTGCCTGAAACCCTTAAACGCCTCATTCTTAACTTTTGAATTCACTAGGACCGCTATTAAGAGTCACCCATTCTGACTGGTCCCGAATACAATCAAATCCAACGATCTTCTAAGCACATGAACACCCTTTTCAATGAAGCGCGTGACTGAGTCACTACCATAAAGCTCGCCCATGCCTTAAGCATAAATTCTGAATCTCCCAAAACCTAACCCTGGCCCAATAGGACCAACTTGTGCACATATTTTATCAAATCCCATGCACAATTACCATTATACTCCTTTCCCTTAGCTGTATTAACTTGCTAATATGCCAAAAACCCGCAACCCCATGAGAAGACCATCCTACAACCCAACTGCAGGCTGTGGGACTCCCCCACATAGCCTGAAGCTACTCCTTGCACCACTCTAGACCCTGCTGAGATCCTTTCTCCTTTGTTAACATGATCCTGCTCGACCAATCCGCCCCATTCTTCCGAATTCTCCTGTCAGCATTCCCTGAATACTCAGATTCTGTAGCATCATTCGCCCATTCTGCCTTCTACCGAATAGCTACTAGAATCCCTCACAGAAACTTTCCAACTACAAGACCGCTAACCTACTCACAGGAGATAACCCACCTATGTAAATCACCAAGTGACACCTTCCAACGACGTTGTACTGCACCATCTCTACGACATCAATACTCCATCTTAAGCATGTTCTCATTCACCAACCTTACTAATTCGTCCGCTCTTCATGGACATCTACTCAATGCGCTGCAATACCCCCAAATTCACCACTATGCTGCCTTTCTCCCACTTTGGTTAACTTGATTCCTTTAAGCACCACCTGACCTCCTTTCCTTACGCTTGGCCTTCTAGAAATTTAGCTGCTGCCTGATACTTCTCACATATCTTCCCCCGTCGTATGCTGCCCAATTCAATATCATTCTCTGTAGCTCATAAACCAACGAATTACCAGAACTTCAAACTCTCCGAAGATCATCTTTCTCGAGTTGCTTTCATCATCAATACTTATCCAATACTGAACCACCGCACCTCACAGTCTCTGCCAACCACATTCTTCAATACTTCTTCACAATACTCTGACCCTATGCAACCGAAGAAACCATGGCACTGAAGACTTAACACATCACAGGTGAATACTCCACCTTACTTGAAAACACCGAGTCTTACTCCTTTATCAATCCAAAACTGACCATTTATAATCCAAATGCCTTTCCTCTGCTGGAACTAAAATACTGAAATCTCGAAATCACACTCTGAGAAGACCTCCCTTCAAGCCATTCATCACCCTCAAACTAGGGGCAAGCACTCTACCATCATATCAACACCGCACGATAACCAACCGTAAGCACCCTAACAACCTGAGCATAACCTCAAAGTTCTCAGAATCACAGCTACTGGCCGAAACAACATAATATTCTTCTGCAGGGCAACAACAACATCTCCAATCGACTACATATGGAAAACATCTCGCACCATATCTGTAGCACCATTTAAATCTCTCAAATCCACGATTCATAGCAAGCGCTTCGCGACGCGTATGATTGAGTAGGAAGAAACATAGGCATAAGCCTTAAAGGAATCAAATCGCACGATGAGGAATCAAGAAGGGAAGTACTCCTAACAGCCCTGTAGCATCTCGAAGATAAGTAGAGACGTCTCTGTACCTATCCGCAAGACTCGACTAGAGTGCTCATGACTCGTGAAACCTAACGGAACCTAGTGCTCTGATACCAAGTTGTCACGACCCAAAATCCATAAGGTCATGATGGCGTCGGACATCACCGTCAGGCAAGATAAGCATTAAATAGTTGAAATAAATTCCTATTTTAATATTTTCGAAATCGTTACCTTTCACTTACAACCCAATGAGCGAAAAAAAACTTAATTAAATAATTGCGACAGGTAAGCCATTCGATTTATTAAATTAAATACCAAACACATGACATAACCCGGTGACACAAGTACACGAGCAATTTCTAAGAATTTTTTTTAAATACTACAAGGCTTGTCCGAAATACAAATTGGACAAGGAATAAAAATGAAAATATAATACATAGAGGAAGACTCTGTCGACTGCGGGTCATCTCAGGGTGATGCAGCTCGTCTAAGTCTCCTGGTCAGCCATATTGCTATGAAGGTAACTGTGCAACAAAATGCACAACAAGTGTAGCATGAGTACGAAATACCTTAGAGATGTAGTGACGAGAGGTTGAATTAGACACTTGCTAGAAGTCAATTTAGTATAATCAAGTGAGACACTAAACACTCAGCATGAGTATCATAGGCAAATTTAATAATAGTCAGGGATAAGAAATATCAACTTCTTTCACATTTAAGACATTAAATCTTCGTCATTTCAGTTGGAAATTTACAACTTCTTAGGCCAATAAACAGTAATAAATAAAGGAAATACGCAGCAATTATCATGCGCAAGAAAATGCCGAGGGTCAAACGGCGCAGACCAATAATAATAAAATGTGCACTACCGAGGGTCGAATGGCCCGAACCATAGATGCATCTATCTTGCCCCGCTCGCGAATCGAACATGCGACGCAGTTACCAGAATACTAGGTCTAGCCCGCTCGCGAATCATACATGTGACTCGGGTTCCCGTATAAATATACATAAATACAGGATCATCCTTCTCTCGAATAATACATGCGACTCAGGCACCCAAAGCTAGACATATTCACACCAATAAACCACATTTTTATCAGGAAAGTTAGTTGTTCAACGAAGCGATAAAATCCTTCTTTTAATAATCATGGGAATAGTATTTAAAACCTTTCTGGAGATTTACTTGCCAATTTCTACAGGGTTCCAAACTCTATAGATTTATCCGAAGCACAATTACCCAAGGAAGAATTAATTCTCCTTCTAGGTGATTAAGAAAGGTAAATTATATCCTTCTCGGAGATTTAGATACCAATTGAAAGCATAACATGATATTTTACTGACAAGGTCACAAGTATAACAAGTAAAGCATGCTAGTAGGTCCTAGACTACCCGTACATACCGCATTAGAAACTACGCACGGACTCCCATGACCTCTTACCTATGTAGCCCCCTCGCAAACAGTAGCACATAATTAATTAGTTCACCTATGGGGACAATTCCCCCTCATATAGTTAGAAAGGAGACTTACCTCGCTCCGAAATTTCATAACCGGCTTCCAAGCCCTTCCAATGACTCAAATCGATGCACAACACCCCAAAACTATCCAAATAACGACAAACCAATGAAAATTTACTCCAATATTCGTTAACGATTCAAATTATATAAACTCCCATTTCCGCTTAAGGAATTGACCAAAATGCCCTTGGGCCCACGTGGTAAATTTACCCTACCATAGCCTTACTAACTCAATATACATGTTACCCTTAATTTCATGCTCAAATTCGTGGTAAAAATCCAATATACCAATTTCTAGGTTTTCTTCAAAATTCCAAATTTTTATACAAATTCTCATGTTCAATCTATGCATAAACCTTGTATTTAACTTGGAATGAGAAGGAATCACTTAACTTTTCATGCTTGATGGAAATCCCCCTTTGGAGCTCTCCAAAGTCGTCCTAACCAAGTGAAAGAATTGATGAAATGGCCAAAATCCCGTTTAAAATAGGACACTCCCCAGGTAACCTTCTCTGCGATCGCACAACATCCACCACGATCGCACAAGCAAAAATCCCAGAAGCCTCCAACACACCCTGTGCGGTCGCACAAGCCATAACCTGCAGCCTCACTTCCTTCTATGTGGTTGCATTCCTCCTAGTGCGATCGCACAAGTCAAAAATACCAGCCCCTAAATTTCTTCTCCGCGATCGCACCACTAGGGCTTCGATCGCATTGAGTCCCCAAAACACCAGAAAACAATATCAACCAAACACTTGAAAATAACCCGGAACCACCCCAAAACACACCCGAGGCCCTGGGGACCCCGTCCAAATCATACGACTTAGTCCCATAACCTCACACGGACTTGCTTGAGGCTTCCAATCACATCAAACAACGCTGAAATCATGAATCGCACTAAAATTCAACTTTATGAACTTTGAAATTTCAAACTTCCACATCTGATGCCGAAACCAATCAAATCATGTCCGATTGACCCCAAATTTTGCACACAAGTCATATTCGACATTATGGGCCTGCTCCAACTTCCAAAATCACATTCCGGACCAGATATCATAAAATCCACTTCCGTTCAGATTTCTCAAAAACCTTCAAATTCCTATCTTTAGCCAAATGACTTCAAACTGACCTATGGACATCTGAATTCACTTCCGATCGCGCTCCCAACTCTACAATAACCATTCAAAGATATTCCCAAACTCGGATCCCCAAACGGATATCAATATCACTGAAATGCGCTTCAAGCCAAACTTAGGAAATTTCTTCAAAATTGCTGACTTCCACAATATACGCCCAAGTCCGAAATCATCATACAAACCTGCAAGAACCTTCAAATCCAGATTCGGAGGTCGTTCACTCAAAATTCCAATCTTAGTCAATTTCTCCAACTTAAGGCTTCTAAAATGAGAATTTTCTTTCCAATTTGGCTCCGAACTTCCCGAAATTCAATTCTGACCATGCCCAAGAGTCATAATACCTGAAATGGAGCTGTTCATGACTTCAAATCGATGAACGACGTGCTAGGTCTCAAAACGACCGGTCGGGTCGTTACAACTTTGTTGAGACTAATCCAATTGCAAAACTCACATGGTAACCAAATAAGAAAACCAAAACAACCTTCAGAGGTATTGATCCTCTCAAATCAAAACTTTTACCGTAGCCATCCGCTTTCAACAAATTTTAATTAGTAATCTACTTTGAATAGAACAAAACAAGAACCTAATCCATACATCCCAATCAGAAGTGAAGTACATATCCATCCGTGGATTTTTTTTAATCATTCCCTATAATTACTAATATATTCATCCATTTATAAATTCCTTAGCAGTGTTAGCATTTCACGATGGAATAATCACGAAGATACCAGTTCCAGTTACATTCAACTGTCATGTTAAGCTAATCGAGAAGACCAAATCAAATCCTTCACCCAATTTGTGACAACTTTACATATATNCAAATCTCCTCAATGATAAAACCCCCCGAACTCAGTTCGCAACTCAGAATTTGTCATGCAATGCAGTACATGGGGAAAGCTCCCGGAATCTCGTCTGTAGTCTCAATTTAAATATGCGATGCAGTACAGAGGGGAAAGCTCCCGGATCTCGGTCTGTAGTCCCAATTTAAATATGCAATGCAGTACAGGGGGAAAGCTCCTGNGGAGAAATATTAAATTATCTAACTGCAAAAAAATAAAATCGGCACACAAAGTCAAGTTTCTAATAGGTTTCAACTGCTTATTATCACTGAAAAGAAGAAACATAGAAAAGTTCATGTTGTTTACCTTTATATCTGAAAAGCAGTAATTGAGAGGGCCAAATAAAGGCTAGAAATTAACAAAACGAAGCACAAGTAATTCCGGATCAACAACAGAGGCAGCAAATAATCTTCTACAGCTCTTGTAAACCCAAGAGAATGGATTTGAACTTAAAAAAGCTACAAACTCGTCTCTACTCTTTTGTATTTTTTTCCGAGTTCCTAAACTCTCAGATCTTAGATGAATTCTCAAAATCCAAATATGTTTTCAACCGTTTTCTCGTGTTTTTGTTTGAAGAAGAAGAAGGGCTCCCTCCTTAGAGCTCTGGCTAGTGGCGTCGTTCTTAGTTCTTTGTAAAGGAGGGGATGCGTCACCGTCGCGGCTTCTTCAAGAGGGGTGTTTCATCTCTCATTGTTGAAGAAGAGAAGAGATTCAGGGTTGTTCTCTTAAAGGGGAAGCTTAATCTGATCTTCAATTGAAGATGAGGGTCTGTTTTTGCTTGTTTCTCATTGAAGATCAGGGAAAATGCGACGCTGGGTTCTTCTTCTATGAAGGGCAGAATCTTATCCTTTTTTTATTGTCTAGGTCTTCGGGATATTTAATGAGGTTAGGGTTGTTTGGTAGGGAATGGATATTTGGGTAGTGCGCTAAGACGGTATGTGCTTGGGGTTTTGGATTAGGCGGATTAGGAGGAAATTGGGCCATGAAAATTGGCCTGGTCCGATTTTAGCTTCCCTTTTTCTTTTCTTTATTTTGCAATGTTAGCCATTCTAATTAACATAATTGTCACGACCCAAAGTTTCCTCCGTTGGGTATCGTGATGGAACCTAGTCTTAGGGACTAGGTAAGCCTAACATTTCCACTGAACAACAACAATAATACAGGAATTATAACAGTCTTGATATAGAAATCTTGACACAGTTTAAAATATTCCCAAAACCCAGAAAATACAAGTCATAAGCTCTATGACCTCTTTCAACCGAATCTAAATACAACTGTCTAGAAATAATAAGTACAGTTAACATAAACAGGAAGGTGACTTCGAAGCCTGCGAATGCAGCAGCAGGTTACCTTGTGTCTCCTCAGCAACGATTCACGCAGCTACTAATCAACAATTACCTGGATCTGCACACCAAAAATGTGCAGAAGTGTAGTATGAGCACTCCACAGTGGTGCCCAGTAAGTATCAAGACTAACCTCAGTGAAGTAGTGACGAGGACTAGTCAAGACACCACCGGTCTAATAAGTAAGAAGGCATAAATATATAAATGACCGAAACATATTATCTATCTAAAGATTTTTCGATATAATTAACGATACGATCGAATAATACTGAAGAAAATTCAATAATTACGATCAACGGATAGCATAATTGAAATACGCAAAGAGAATGAAAAGAATTCAATCCAAATATCGGGAATCATAACCCAATAAAAATACTAGCAACTCAGCACTGCATCAATTTATTCACGTCAGACCTTAGCCAAGAAACCCAATAAAGCTGGTCAAAACTTCGAGTCAAAACCTTTAAATCGTGTGTTTATTTCGAAAGTTTTAAAGATATAATCATTTCGGAATAGAGAAATTTCTTGCTTGAAACATACTTCATCTGAATGTATATTTATATATTTTTATAAAGAGAAATCTTTAAAACATAGTCTCTTCAAAATACGTGGTGTTCAAATATAATTTCCCAAATACTGCTCTTTCAAATATCATCAAAATACATGGTGTTCAAATATACCTTCCAAATACTGCTCTTTCAAATATCATCAGAATACGTGGTGTTCAAATATACTTTCCCAAATATTGCTCTTTCGAATATCATTTTTTCTGCAAGACAAATACTTTCAAATATACTTTCGAATTAGAAGTCCTTCAGACATAATTTTTCCTGGAGATAATTGCTTTTCAGCTATACTTTCCAATATATATATATATATATATATATATACAAATCTCCTCAATGATAAAACCCCCCGAACTCAGTTCGCAACTCAGAATTTGTCATGCAATGCAGTACATGGGGAAAGCTCCCGGAATCTCGTCTGTAGTCTCAATTTAAATATGCGATGCAGTACAGAGGGGAAAGCTCCCGGATCTCGGTCTGTAGTCCCAATTTAAATATGCAATGCAGTACAGGGGGAAAGCTCCTGGATTTTGGTCTGTAGTCCCAATTTAAATATGCAATGCAGTACAGGGGGAAAGCTCCTGGATTTTGGTCTGTAGTCCCAATTTAATTATGCAATGTAATACAGGGGGAAAGCTCCCGGATCGCGGTCCGTAATCCCAATTTAAATATGCGATGCAGTACAGGGAGAAAGCTCATGTATCTCGGACCGTAGTCCCAATTTTGATATGCAATGCAGTACAGGGGGAAAGCTCCCGGACCTCAGTCCATAGTCCCAATTTAAATATGCAATGCATCCAATGAGGAAAACAACCAGAATGCGACATAAACAACAAACATTACCACAACCGGTGCAAAAACAAACAAGACCGAATTACAAAGTGCGATGAGAAAATTAATACAACGACTTAAATCACAAAAATGGTAAAAACTCACTCATAAGAAGTAGCCATTGAAAGGAATGCCAAGCACAAAGAGAATGTAACATAACGACGGAAAAACAAGGCAAATATAACAACGATTCTATATATTCAAGTTTGCAGCCAGGAAATCAAATCATCCCGGCAAGGGAATCAGCTATAACCAATCTCACTTAGACAATTAGCTTCACCGAATAACTCAGTTTGAAAAAATTCTCAGTAAATAAGCAGCATCAAAGAGATACCATCAACATGGGCGGTCATCAATTAAACCTAAGTAGTACTTAAAGGAAAAATCATTTAAATCACAATGTACGACTCACGCGCATGCTTGACCAACGTATAGATATTCCAATTACTTGTAAGTCAATTATAGGGCGAGATTATACTAGTTTTAGTCACATAGGCAGTGTATGAAGAAAGATATAGTATAACGGTAGGAAAGGCAAATTCTTCATTTAAGTCAATTAAGATCAAATAGGAAACAAGGAATGCTAGGCAAGTACTTCTAATTTGAGCAGGAAGAGAAGAAACTAGAAATCAGGGATTCAGATATAACAATTTCAATTCATACACGGGGAACATAAGGACCTAAAATCCCTAAAGGGCAATCTATTTGCAAATAAGTCCGAGTACACACTAGTCACCTCGCGTACGTGGACTACAATCAACATAGAAGACTCAATCCTAAGGGGTAATTCCCCCACACAAGGTTAGGAAAGATACTTACCTAAAATATGACAACCCGGTACTCAAAAATAGACTTCTCAGGTGGGAAGGCCTCCGGACGGCTCAAAATCAACTAAAGAAAATTAAAAATACATATTAAACGTATAAGGAACTATTATGAATAATAAAGTCTCAATATTTACAATATTATAAGAATCGACCCAAAAGTCGACCCTCGGGCCCGCACCTCGGAACCCGACAAATTTTACAAATTCCGATTACCCATTCTGATACGAGTTCACCCATACTAAATATATCCAATTCCGATAACATTTGGTCTTTCAAATCATGATTTTTCAGTTTAGAAGTTTTCTTTCAAAACCCAGAATTCCCTCAACCCAAAACACAAATTAAATGAAAAAAACAAGAACTAATTCATGAAATATAATTAATTATAGTGGAGGACACTTACACATTAAATTTGTGTGAAAAACCCTCAAAATCGCTCCCAAATCCGAAGTCCAAAGCTCAAAAATGAAGAAAATGGCTAACCCTCATTTATAAGAATCTACCCAGGACATCAGCACGTGCTACCACTTAATCGCACCTTCGCCAATTGCAGGTGCGAAACACAAATCGCACCTACGCCCAAGAATCGCCCCTCCGGAGGCCGAAACCGCCGAAATCCTAACTTTCGCCAAATTAACTCAAATCATTCTACGAACCTCCATATCAAATTTCGGACACGCGCCTAAGTCCAAAATCATCATACGAAGTTGTTGACATTAACCAAAACTCATTCCGAGTCCGTCTACACAAAAGTCAAACCTCCGGTCAACTTTCTTCACTTAAGCTTCAAAATTTGAAAATTCTCTCCCAAACCGACTCCGGATTAACCGGTAACTGAATCAAACCACGCACACAAGTCGATATAGACAAAGTGAGTCTGCTTATGACCTTATACCACCAAACGGAGATTAAATTCTCAAAACGACCGGTCGGGTCGTTATATTCTCCCCCTCTTAAAACAAACGTTTGTCCTCGAACGTGCCAAGATTCACCTTGAACTCATCCAATCACTTATTGTACACTTCTAACACATACTCACGGGTGATCCCATGTCACCCAAATCCACCTAACCCTGACGGAACAATCATAACTGCAATATAGCATTCACATCACCACCGATAAGCCTCATACCTCACTTTCTCACCTTCTACTCATTTCTCAAAAGACCCGATTCTAAATCCATATCCGGCATTAGCCTCAACCCGCTGCATCAACTCAGGTCTACACCCATAAGTCATGACGACACAACATAGCACATCACGCATAGGCTCAAATAGCACTTTTGATCACAATAGCTGCCCGAAATCAACTCAACATTGGCAATTAGTCCCACGTATGGAAGAACTCTGTTTCTAAATCCCATAATACCGATAATGATGCAATAAACATGAAGAACTTATCATTAGGCACCCGAATCACCGAGTCACATCTAACACCATCGGGCACAAATCCCTCAAGCTAAAATAAAGAAGCACATAACGAAATGACTGAGTATGAAAATAGAAGCATATAAAAGAACTATCAAACAAGCCCATAAGTATAACTCTCTATCAATACTGACTTAAAAAAGCAATATAACAAGTAAGAAGCAAGGCATATGAATAAATCACAAGGATCCCATTCTGATATAACTTCCACTACGGTACTCAGCCCGGTCAAAACATATCAAATCACAAAGAATCACGAGGACCTCGTCCTCAACTCTTAATCACATACCAAAAATATATATACCAATAGAAATTTCTCCATTAACTCATCTCATCTGATGAAAGTCATAATTCTAACTGAACTCACATCTCGATGGAGTATCAAATCACAGCTAGTAAACAAACACTTAGGAGAATCACATAAAGCTTACAACGAAGGACAACATGGACTCATTTCCAGTTTCACCGCTAGCAAGGATGAATAAAACAATGATAGACACGGGCTACTACTCATGGAATCTCCCAGCATGAGCAAACACAAAAATAGAGTGAAAAACATGAAACTCATAAATGAAACAACAAATAATGGAAACTCGTCCTGACCAACAGGATTATAGTGAAATACAATGGTACCCAACTTTAGAACATCAAGCCATAACTAGGTGATGATATCTGGCACGACAACCTCTAACCTACTATATGCAACACATCAATGGGTCGGGCCTCCCCCTCTTGGGCGCCTTCTACCCACCTTAATACCCTGCTATAACACATCTGCCTGAATCCTGGAACAATCTCTCACCCTGTGGCTAACATCTCCCCACTGAAAACAATCTCTCTGCTGGTGCGGCTGTGGAAAACATACAATACGGATCCTCTGAGACTCATGAGTACATGAAACGCTCCCATGCGAAGCTGGTAATGCAAATTGAAACTGAACTGGCTGGCCCACAAAACCTCTACTATGGGGGTACCTTGCTTCCATATAAAGGACTAGTGGATTTCTCTAAAATACGAGGCATCCTTGCCTCCCTGAACCCTCAAACAATCTCCAAAAACTGAATCCATGCTAGTGAAGATAACTCGTCCAGGTTACCCTAACTCATATGTCGCCACCACTGATCAACCCACTACTCTGAGCCTGAGACGTGACAAATGCAATCCCGCTCGTCTCCACAATACGCGAAGTACGAAGAATATAGTGACACTCCCCCAGGAAACCCGGGGCACCATCTGCCGCCCATCCACTGAAAGATATAAGGGTGATACTTCCTGTACCTCTCAAGTCCAAGGTATTCTTCCTCGGATGCTACTTCCCTAACCAAGGCTTAACTGAAACCACGTGTCGTGCTGCCATGACAACTGGAACCTGACCAATATGATCTCACTGCTCTGGAGTGTAGATGGTGAAGCAACTGGTGCACTAGAATCAACCCTTCCTGAGTCGATGTATGTACTCAAAACTGCGCTCCGATCTTCTGAAGTATGGGGTAGCAACAGGCACCTCCAGTACATGTCCCCCAACTAGGACTACTGGCGACTCCTCAACGGCGGTTCTGGTAGCATCTTAACTGCGGTACGTGCTCCTCGTTGACATCTGTCTCTGACACTTGCGACATTTGCTTCGGAGTAACATCATTAGGAACCACCGCTCGTGTCCTCACCATCGGGGAGAGAATGGAACGACAATTTCAAACTTCAAGATCAATAAACTCGCACGATAGGAATATAGGAAGTGAAATTGTCCTAATAGTTTCGTAGCCTCTCGAAGATAAGCACAGACGTCTCCTTACCGATTCGTAAGACTCTACTAATCTCTCTTATGACTCGTAGCACCTATGAACCTAGAGCTTTGATACCAACTTGTCACGACCCAAATTTCCTACCGTTGGGTATCATGATGGCACCTAGTCTTAGGGACTAGGTAAGCCTAACATTTCCACTTAACAACAACAATAATAAAGGAATTATAACAGTCTTGATATAGAAATCTTGACACAAATTAAAATATTCCCAAAACTCGGTAAATACAAGTCGTAAGCTCTACGACATCTTTCAACCGAATCTAAACACAATTGTCTAGAAATAATAAGTATAATTGAAATAAACAGGAAGGTGACTCCGAAACCTGCGAACGCAGCAGCAGGTTACCTTGAGTCTCCTCAGTAACGATCCACTCAACTATTAATCAACAATTACCTGGATCTACACACATAAAATGTGCAGAAGTGTAGTATGAGCACTCCACACCGGTGCCCAGTAAGTATCAAGACTAACCTCGGTGAAGTAGTGATGAGGACTAGTCAAGAAACCACCGGTCTAATAAGTAAGAAGGCATAAATGTATAAATGACCGAAACATAATATCTATCTAACAATTTTTCAATATAATTAATGATATGATCGAATAATACGGAAGAAATTCAATAATTACGATCAACCGACAGCATAATAGAAATACGCAAAGAGAATGGAAAGAATGCAATCCAAATGTCGGGAATCACAACCCAATAAAAACACTAGCAACTCAGCATTGCATCAATTTATTCACGTCAGGCCTTAGCCAACAAACTCAATAAAGCTGGTTAAAACTTCGAGTGAAAACCTTTAAATCGTGAGCTTATTTCGAAAGCTTTAAAGATATAATCATTTCGGAATATAGAAATTTCTTGCTTGAAACATACCTTCTCTGAATGTATATTTATATATTTTTATAAAGAGAAATCTTTAAAATATAGTCTCTTCAAAATACATGGTGTTCAAAAACATACTTTCTTAAATACTGCTCTTTCAAATACCATCAAAATACGTGGTGTTCCTATATACCTTCCCAAATACTGCTATTTCAATTATCAAAATATGCGGTGTTCAAATATACTTTCCCAAATACTTCTCTTTCAAATATCATTTTTTTCTACAAGATAAATACTTTCGAATTAGAAGTCCTTCAGACATAATTTTTCCTGGAGATAATAGCTTTTCAGCTATACTTTCCATTATATATATCTTTCGATCCAAATCTCCTCAATGATAAAACCATCGAAACTCAGTTCGCAACTCAAAATTTGTCATGCAATGCAGTAAAAGGGGAAAGCTCTCGGAATCTCGTATAAAGTCCCAATTTAAATATGTGATGCTGTACAGGGGAAAGCTCCTGGATCTCCGTCCCTAGTCCCAATTTAAATATGCAATGCAGTACATGGGAAAAGCTCCCGGATCTCGGTCTGTAGTCCCAAATTTAAATATGCAATGCAGTAACAGGGGGAAAGCTCCCCGATCTCGGTCCGTAGTCCCAATTTAAATATGTGATGCAGTACATGGGGAAAGCTCCCGGATCTCGGTCCGTAGTCTCAATTTAAATATGCAATGCAGTACAGGGGGAAATCTCTCGGATCTCGGTCTGTAGTCCCAATTTAAATATGCAATACAACCACTAAGGAAAACAACCAGAATGTGACAGAAACAACAAATATTGCCACAACCGGCGCAAAAGGAAACAAGACCGAATGCAAACTGCGATGAGAAAATTAATACAAAGAATTAAATCACAAAAATGGTAAAAACTCCCTCATAAGAATTAGCCACTGAAAGGAATGCCAAGCACAAAGAGAAGGCAGCATAACGAGGGAAAAACAAGGCAAATATAGCAATGATTCTATATATTCATTCTCGCATCCAAGAAACCAAATCATCCCGGCAAGGGAATCAGCTATAACCAATCTCACTTAGACAATTAGCTTCACCGAATAACTCAGTTTTAACAAATGCTCAGTAAATAGGCAGAATCAAAGAAATACCATCAACATGGGCGGTTATCAAGTAAACCTAAGTAGTACTTAAGGGGAAAATCATTTAAATCACAACGTACGACTCACGGGCATGCTTGACCAACGTATAGATATTCC